>JARHVA010000727.1:2992500-3067500 GCA_037957365.1 Torreya grandis | reverse complement strand
AGAAACTTATTACAAGAATGACCTATGAGAGCAATGGTAGAAGGTGCATAAATAGTTAAAATATGATCTTTAAGATGTTATTGAAAGATGAGGTAATGATCAGTGTGATGGGTGCCACATTGGTGCTAAAGAAAATACACCTTTCCATAATTAGGAATATACTCATGTAGTATCTTCAAGAGAGGTATAGCCTTGTCTAAGGACTAAGGGGTATTATGATTCAAAGTATCAATATATTGTGATAGTTTGTGATAATGCATGGATGAATGATTATCTATGCTTTGGAAGTAACAGATGCACTTGTGAGTAGGCTTAGTAGGGTTACTCATAAGAGGAGGTGTAATAAAATTAGAAGGAACTTGGGAAGTCTCATTATCCCATTTCATGGGTAATGGAGCTAATTATGTAAAAGAATGAAACCATCACCAAGAGAAGGTGGTTTTAGTGGGAGATAAGACAAGGATTAACAATAGTAACAATAGGATTAGAAGAAAGAATAGACTCAACTAAATTAGGTGTAGGAATGGGATCCAAATTAGGCTCTTCTAAGGGAGGGGTAGGGTATACAAAAATTTGAAGGAAAGTTTCATGTATCTTAGGGATAAGCAAGCTATAGGTGTCATGGTACCTAGTAAAGTGATAGGGCCCAATCATAACATGATCTATAAGCATCCTCATATGAGGTCATTTAGAAATAAGAAGTATCTGCACCATCTCTACCTTGTGATAAAGAGGGCAAATGCTGAAATTAGGAATGATAGATGATCAAATATGGGAAGATACATTAAAGGAATTAAGAAAATAGGAATGATAATAGATAATCTTAACATCATAGGCTTGAATATGACATCCTAAGAATGGATCATCTAAGGTATAACCATCATCATAATCAAGTGTATAAAAATCAATGGCATAGGTAAGGATGACATTATCATCTGATGAGGTGTGATGAATGGAATGTTGAGTCTTAGTTAAGATAATGGGGATGTCATCATAAGGTGGTTTATGAGAATGAGGATGAAAAGAAGTGGGAAGGTGAGAGATGAGATGAGGTGAGAGATTGGAAGTTTTAATAATGAGATTTATCTCAATAAGCTCATCATCATTAGAATCTAAGAGGTTAGGGGGAATATTCCCACTAAGTTCAAGATGACAATTATAACCTCTAGTGTAATTGACTAGAAAATTAAATCATTGAGATTCATGAAATGGAACACTCAAAAATGGTTCAAGGGTAAGAATCTTGAATACACGCATGTCTTGGAATTATTAAAAATTTCAAGGGTTGGTATCACCTTGAATCCTATATATGGATCCATTGTGAGGGAATTTAACTCATTGGCAAGCAGAATAAGCAACTACTCTCATACAATGAGTCCATGGACTACCAAGAATGATGTTGTAATACAGTGGAAAGTTAAATATCATTACCTTCAAATGAATGGTGACAGGTGGGATGGTAATGGGGAGCCACACACAACATAAAGGAGGAATTTATCTTCAATCATAGCCTTTACATGTGTTGTGTGTGGATTTAAGATTACATTTATAATATCCAAAAGTTTTGATAAAATTGAGAGAGACAACACAAGTGATAAAACCCTCATCAATCAAGACACATTTGACTTGGATATCACCAATTTGGACACTAATGAAGTGAGGAGGATAATCCAAATGAAACAAATTCTCATCAAGGATCATGGAAGTAATGGGAAATTTGAGGGAAAGAGAAGTTTCCATTGTTTCATTAACATGGATGTACATCTCTTCTTATTATTACAATATGTTATCTTCAGATCTAGATAAGGTTGTTTTGAATCTTGCTAGGGGAGGATGGGGCATGTTCATTTGAATAAAAGTTACATAAGATGATTAAAATGATGTGGATAGGTCTTGATAAGCTCAATAAATGGGATTTGGGATGGGATATTAGTGATTTTCATAATAGGAACCCACTCATCATAACCTATAAGAATATTATTCAAAAGAGGTGCATAATTTTGAAGGAGGTTCTCAGAAGGAGGAGCTGAAGTACATTAGAATCTATGTTGATAAGAGGTATAAGGTTGAGTGAGAGGATAATTTGGTAGATTATGTTGATAATATGAAGTAGTTGATGTAGATTGGTTTTGAGAAGTGTTATAATAAGTGTTAATAAAAGCTTGAGTATCATTGGTATTAGGTAAATAATATGGAAGGATGGTAGAAATAGAATGGGAAGTATTATCCAAGGGAAGAGTTAGAATTGGTTCATTAAATTTTATAAGGTCATCTTTCCCCAACTCATTTAAGTGAGTTGGATAAGAATTTTAGATAACACAAAATATGTAGGATAATAGAGGTGAGTAGATAGGTTGAGGATCAATGAAAGAAACCACCCTTCGTATATTAGTCATATTTATCACATTCTCTTCTAGATTTGGGTCAATAATACTTTATACATTATTGATGAAAGGAGTGGGGTTTTCATGATTATCTTGGTGATTTAGAAGAGAATATTTATAGATGGATAAATGATCATTAGCTTGATTCAAAGCTTGAGATTTAGTGTTTGTGTCATGGGATTTGAAAGTAATGTCATAGGCTTATTAGTGTTTTTGAATGATAGATTCATGGTCAAAATTGGGACCAAAAAGAAAATACATATCCAAATTATGAAGCTACTTACATGTCTCATGAGAATGACCCCAACTAGTATGAAATCAACAAAATTTGTTAGGATCATACCAAGATTTCATAGGATGAGTAGGATCAAGTTCTCTTGGTAGAGGCATGGGTAGACATTTTATTAACTTATTTGAGGATAAATATTTATGAAAATTAATGTTATTAGGTGAATATAAATGAGGATTGGTAAATTTTTGAGAAGGGGAAGCTTGTTCTAAAGATTGGTTAGGAATAACATCTTGAATAGTGTGAATGGTATCATAAGAGTCCATGACACCATCATTGGTAGCATGATGATTTTTTTTCTTGAGTAATAAATGAGGACCCATAGAAGGTTGGGATGGATTGAATTGATGCATAAGGAAATCTTGATGTTTAGCTTGATCAATAGCCTCCTCTAAGGTACATGAAAAAAGAGTTTGGACCTGATATTACAACTTGGGAAAGAGATTGGTAAAGAGATGGAAAAGGTTATCATCAACCATGTTATTTTCACATTTATTGGATAATGTTTTTCATTATTTAATGAAAGCTTGGGTAGGTTTAGTTTCGAGTTACTTATAATTTATAAAATGGGCCAAGGTATTCTTAGGAAGATCACTAGTTTGGAACTCTTGGACTATATCATTTACTAAATCTTCCAAACTAGTAATAAAATGAGTTTTAAGTTGGTTGTGCCAATCTAAAACATCACCTGTGAGAGTTTTAGATAATATCTTGATAGAGTCAAAATTTATTTAATTTAACCCAATATATATATATATATATATATATATATATATATATATATCTAAATGTTTTAAGATGAAGAGTAGGATTAGTTGATCCATTGTAATAAATGGTAGGGGTGATACCTCCTATATCAATATTAGCAATTTGTTATGTAAGAGGTTCATTTTGACTATGCTTGATTGTCTTGTTGACAATATGAGTTTAAGGGATAAGATTATTGTGGGAATCCCAAAGAGGATATGGTATAACATTTTGAGTATGCATGCCCCATGGAATATGTTGAGGGTGGGTTTGAAGATGGATAAGGTGGTTTTTCATTTGCATCATTTGATTTGCATTATTATCTTGAAAAGCATTCATCTAATTAAGAGTTTTTAATAAGATCTGATGGGTTTGATTTGTATTTCTGACATTATTTGAAGCATTAAAATTGGTATTAATGGCTTGGGTACCACTATGAGTGTTGGTAGGAAATTGGGAAGAACTGTTAGAATTTGAGGTACTAGTGGCAAAATTTGATTGTGTGGCAAAAGATGGAATAGTAAAGGGATGAGAAGAGGAAGAACTAGAGGTATGATTTCCATGGGTAAAAAATTATGAACTAGTGGAAGAATTAAGGAGAGTGGGTCTTGGAAGAGGCCCACTAGATGCAGAACCTACCATGTTAGTAGAGATACTAGGCATGGAGGTAGAGGAAATCAAAGAGGAAGAAGTCATGGTATAAGAAGAGGTTAAAATAGAGGAAAGAGGTTGAGAAGAAAAGAAGTTAGTATCCCAAAATCTATGTTAGAATGTGGGAGAAGGTAAATGAGGATCTTCAAATTGACCATTTAAATTGATATGGTAAATGGTAGAAGGGTCATTTCCTTGATGTTGAGGAAATTCAAAGATAAAGAAGATAATTTCAGGTGTATACTCTAATTTAAGTTGATATTCAAGTAAGAATAGAGGATTATGAAGTGAATATGAATGAGAAGGGGTCCCATATCTTGTTTTTTGAGTGGTTATATGAGTATTACTCTCATCCAAAATAGGATCCACAAGCTACTTATGGGAAACCATGTGAGGATTGGTAAAAATCATCATATCTATTGAATTCAACTTAGTGTTGTCTGAAAATAAGAATTTCATGATGAAGGAGAAGGACTAGATAAGGTAAAAGGTGATGTAAAATCAAAGAAATGGGAAGGCATAAATAAGAGTGCAAAGTTGACTGGGCTAACTTAGTACTAAAAACAAGGTCTAAAAACTAAGAAAATAGGAATACATAGTTGATAAGGTTAACCAAATTTTGTAATCTAGGTTGAAAATAGGTATAAAAAGATATAGAGTCGACCTAGTATTGTATCCTAGGAGGTAGAAAAGAATATTGTGTAATAGACATAGTCTCTTATAGATTGTCTATTATACATTATTCTATTACACAGACAGTATATAAGAGACTATGTTGAGTAGAATGACTATATATTAAAACAATAAAATTTTTCAAGTACTTTTGAAATCAATAAGTGAAAGGAAAAACATAATCAATTGGGTAATTGAGGATGATCCAATTGAGTCACACATCACAAAACCTTGCATCAACATTGTCCAATGGAATTTTTTGAAATATAAAATACAATTGAGCAAATATCAAGTAGTCAACTTGGAAAGTAAATGATAACTAGGTGGTCATACTAAATGTTTTTATATTATAAAATTATGATTTTAAGTGTAATAGGAAGTTGTTTATAAATAAGGAACTAGAAAGAAATCTATGGATCATTTCAAGATGTTTAGGCTGTAATAAATTTGTGTTGACAATGGTACTAGATTGGTATCAGGTCTTTTCCCCTCACTTCACACACCATAATGATAAGGGTATCAGGTGATTTTACAATATAAAACATTAACCATGTGTTTATACTTAGATAGAAAACTAAGTTAGCTTCCCTCTTGGTGATGAAATCCAAGTAAGTAGGCCTTGGGTAGATAGTTTTTTAAATGCATTTTAAGATTATGTGATTTTTTAGTGTGTGCATAAAATAAAAAAATAGTGTAACTAAATGGTATATTTAAAAACCACCTAATTAGACTATGTGACCTATTTTAAGAATGAAATCAACTTAAAATAAAAGTGTGAGCTAATTACTAGCATATAAGTGTTAATTACAACTTTAAAACATAGTATAGTGTTAGATCAGATGATAGTGTATGTAAAGATTATAGAATAGAGTTTATAGTATTGCTACTATGATACTAAAGCAAAGGTTTTCTAAATAACTATATCGATAGTGTCGACCTACTCTTCTAAATAAAAGATAGATTATAGAACTAGGTCGATAGAGTGGACCTAGTTTCTTGTATAGGGGTAGTTTTAAAGCCTACAAACTATGAAAAACAAAACTATAATGAGTAATATACATGAAAGATGAAGAGAGAAAGGAACCTTGATGGGTTGGAAGATGCAAAGGAGTGTAAGATTGTTGTTTAAGTGCCTTGATTTTTACTTGAAAATTCTACCAATTATGTCAATTAGGTCAACCTAGTTCTATAATTACCTATTTACTAAAACCTGTGAAGAATATTATGCCAACAATGTCAACCTAGTATGTTTTCTGGAAGTTTAGAAGTGTATTGTGTCAATAGAGTCAACCACCTATTTGGAAGTGAAAACCTATACTATGTCAACCTATTTGACCTAATATCTTGTATTTGATGAAGATCTACACAAACATAATAGAGTTTTATTGATGTGATTATGTGTTAAACCTGTTGATGCAGTGGATTGCACTCAAGGTAGGACGCCTAGCTCCTACTCTTCCACATGCAACAATGGAAACTCCCCTCTCACCTGTGGGACCGGTGAAGCTAGAGGGGAGAGTCTCTAGATAAGGGCTAGCTCCCTTTGATGTATCTTTTAGGCCCTAGTTTCTCCTACTGCTAAAAAATAAAATGAAAAAAGGGGGGGATGAAAAGGGAGAGAGAGATGCTGAAAATAGAACCTAAGCCTAAGAATGAAAAGGTGATACACCAGAAAATGTGACCCACCCAGCCTGAATATACACTTTTCACCAAAAAGAAGTACCTATACACTTCATCTGAAGTGAGAAGCTCTTCTACAATAGTTAGCTAGGGGTCCGTGGAAGTACATGGAGGAAATAACTAGCAAAGGTGTTCTAGGACACACTTTGATAGCCTATTCACAGGCACCTATATCCTTTTTGTAGACACTTTTGGCAAACCTGCAGGAAGGAGAATTCACAATGCACTGGACATGCTGTGATCGATCTGTGAAAGCATGAAATACAATGACTTAACATAGAAGAAGAAAATAGACATATGCTTTAAAGTGCAAGTCTAGATGGAGGTAAAAATGCTAAGTCTTGATTCAAGGTAAAAATTTGGTAGCTCTGCCTTACAAACCCTGAGAGATTTTTGGGTAAAGTTTTGCCTTAAGGCTGAGGGATCAATCTTTCTCAAATGATAATTTTTACAATATATATATATAGAGAGAAAATAACTTGGCAGTTCTTGAGAAATATTTTAGCGCTCTTTTTTCAAGTGGCCCATGTGCATTTTGAACCTTGGAAAGAGGAAGCTGTCTAATTGTTAGCTCTTGCTTTGACTTTGGCATTCCATCTTAATGTAAAAAACATGGCCACCTCCTTTCTACAACCAGACTGCTCTTTGTCTCCTCATAAATGCTAGGTAGATAAAACAGGTCACACTGCTCATCTGGCAAGAACTCACCTCCTGCTTTGCCTCTTTCTACTTTTTTTAGCCCTCAAGAGCGATCTTCTGGCGGGTCGCTACATTCCTTGGTCTCTTTCCATGGTTAGTGCTTAGGTAGTTCAAATAAATGGCTATTTGACTATGTTAATTTTGACATTTGTGAAGCCATCACCCAATGGCTAGTCTATCTCCTTAAAATTGATGGCTTTTGGGATGTCACCATCCTTGGCAAGATCCATCAGGTCTTTTTTGTGGGGTTTTTTGCTTCAATCTTTTTCCCACGGACAAAAAGTATGCAAGAATTGTCTTGGTCTTTGTTACTCCTTGGCTCCTTTTGTCTTCAGGTCCTTTGGCTTTTCTCTCAGGTGGTGGCCTTCCTCTGAATTCCTTCAGACTTTTTGTTCGAAGGAATTCTTAGACAAAAAGTCTAAAGAATTATGCCTTAAATGAATTTCTAAAAAAAATTGCCCCTTCAGCTACCTTTGAAAAGTTTCTTTCCCTCTACAAGGGCACCTACCCTTCAGCTTTGGGATGCCTCATTGAACCAACCCATTGAACCATTTGCTTGAACCACTCATTGAACTAATTTAATAGTTCAACACTGTGTACCGAGCCAAGTGGTTGAACCAAAAGTTGAACTGAATGGTCAAACCAATGTGTTGAACCAATGCATTGAACCAGTCTATTGAATTGGTTCAACACTATGCACCGAGTGAAGTGGTTGAACCAAATTTTGAACCTAAAGCCACAGTGTTGAACCAATCGAAATGAACCAAGGCTGAAGTGTTGAACCAACTGAATTGAACCAAGGCCGATGAACCAAGCGATTGAACCAAGTGTTGAACCAAGGCATTGAACTGGTTCAATGGCTCAATGATGCCAACCTTCATGATTTTCTTTAGACAAGAGCCTGAAGAAGTGTTGCAAAACCTAGCACTCTCTGAATTGATCCTTCATGCACCAAAGGACTAACCTACTAAGTCCATAGAAATCCAAGCTCTATAGAGTCCATAGAAATGGACCTGCAAAGTCTGTAGAAATTCTATAGAGTCCATAAAAATGAACAAATTCATGCAAAATTGAAAAATGAAATGGCCTAGAATAGTAGGGACAAAAGGGGACTGATTTTTGGCCTGTTGGGTAAAAAATGGTCAATAAAACCTATGTATAAAATTAGAAACTATACCGACACTATCTACCCAATATCACAAATATAGAAAAATAATAAATAAAATGATAAAATAATGAAAAATGTGACATAAAACCTACAAGGGTTAGATTCATGTCAGGTTTACTAGAATATATGCAATCAGAAATGCATCATGTTTATAAATCAATCCTAACTTAGAGAAAATATAACATACTTACACTTATGATTGGGGATACATTAGATAATTAAGAACATGACCAATATCAAGATCTACTATACCCAATTAGGGGATATTTTATCATATTAAACCATGCTAGAAAGGGTTCCAAAGCCTCCAGTCAAGCAAAATAATGCAACAAACATAACTAATCCATACATTTTATATTCACTAAACTAATAATAAGTAAATTAAAATCTAATATGGTGCTTACCAAATCTTATGGTAAAAAGTGGGGATAAGAAACAATACAAGTAAACATGCATAAGAGACATATACTCGTGTCAATGTATACAGAATCATAATACATATAAGAGAAGTAAAATGTATATCTATATACTCTTACAAAGGAGGAACAAAGTTAGGAATAATTACCTTTGAAGACAAACCCACCAAGCCTCAATCTCTCCCTTAGCCAAGGTACTTCACAAGAGGTTGTTGTGGTATGTAAGGATGACAAGGATAAATCAGATCTAGGCTACACAACTTATCAATGTGTTAGTTCCCAATTATACACCTCTTTTGATTAGCCTTGCACACTTAAAATAAATGAAAAGAAAATATGGAAAACCCATTAATATGTCATTGTAGTTGAGGAGGGGTTTGATGTCAGGAAAGGGTTGAATGGAGAAAATGACTAAGAGGAACTTACAAAGTGTATGGTTATCTCCTTGCTACTTTTGGCTCTACCTAAACCAAGGTGAGATGACCTATGGAGTAGCTCTCTCACATAGAGAGATTATACAATTCAAAATCCATGGGGATTATGGGCACAAGGGAATACAAATTTGACTAGAACATGACCATGCTTTCTCACTCCACCTAGGAAGGGTTGTCACACAAGATAAGAAATGGTTCTAAGTTAGACACAAGCTACTAAAGATAGATATGAAAGTGATTTTAAATTTCATTATAAATAATATTCAATAAAAGAGGGGTTGAATAAGATATTTTAATGTTGATCTTTAATGCACAATACACAAACACATGCTAAGAATACATTTTTTATGCACCTATAGGCAAATAACACTTCAAATATTCAAGGGGAATGTTGTATGCAAGGTAGGACAAGGTAGGATAAGATTTATCAATTAATAAAAAATAGAGTGGAGGGTTAACAAATGAGCATGAAGAAATTCACTAAACTGCTAAATCATTATCACCAACAAATGCATTATAGATCATAAACAAATGAAATGAAATCGTGCACAATTAATATCTTTTAAGAACCCTTTCCAACTAAATCCATAAGACCAAGACTACCATTTAAAAGGATATCAACACCCTATTCCAAAATCTTAGAGTAGAAGGGATTTTATAACTTAGATATAATCTCTAAATGATTACCATAAAGATGAATACACCAGATAACCAATCTACTAAGCATGTAAAATAGAGCATTATACTTCAAAAATAGGAAGAGAATGGAAACCATGAATAGATTTTATTAATCAATTTAATGGAAACTAAATACAATGTATTAAAAATAACATACAGCCTGACACTGTGCAAGATAATTCTATAATAAGGGAGACATATCAAATTATCTCAAAGCTTGCCAATGATTTTATAGCAGAAATCAATTTGGCACAAAAAAGACTACGTAAAAATAACTCTTCTAGGTTATATCTCTTAAATCAAAATTTAACCGACCCTTGTAAAGGGATAGACCCCCTTTAATTATACAATTGAGGTAAGCCTAACATATTCCTAAAGATGATCCAGCTGGAAAATTCTTTCAGGGTCCTGGAGTTTGTTAAACCTTGTAACAAAGATGATTCTTTGGATATTATCATGCTCTTATGATGATGTTAATATTGATCCTCCACCTTAGTAGAATATTTATAGATATCTATGTGGAAGAAGATATTATAAGGGATAAAAAAACCTTTGTCATGTTACACAACAAATAAAAATGTCCCTTTCCTATCCTCATGATTATACAAAAATTAACTGAAAGGGATGTACCACTAATAGGCCAATTACAATAGTTTCATAGTGGGAAAAAATAAAAAATAAGAAGGGATGGAAGAGAAGAAATAAGTGGTTCTATCTCATAAAAAAAATATTTGGTTATGCTGTGTTGATCTAGATGATAAAATCTTTTGTCAATTGTTCTTATAACTTGTGTATCCTTCCAACATAGGGTCAAGATTTCTTTAGTCTAGGCCTATTTGATATTTGAATTTTAATCAATATTATTCAAGCTAGGTGGAAATATTCTAACGTATGATTTTATTTTATCTAATGATCTCTTTAAGCTGGTCACAAGACTTCTCAAGTGACACTAACTAATTTATTTTGTCAACATCAAAGGAGTTTTTTTGTACATCAATGAGTTTTTTTAGATCAGTGTATATTGTCTCTTCCTCTAAATCACTTACACCATCAAGTCTTACCATCTTCCTAAGTTTAACATCTATTTCTCTTATTATAGTCTTGAGGGACTATTATTTTCCTTTCAAATTGAATATTCCATCTTTGAGCATCACCAATCAATGCTTGATTGTCAATTGACATTCTCTGGGCCTCTTGTGATCATTTGTAGCAATGATCTTCTCATCTACAAAGTATATATGCCCATTTTGCAAACCTCATCCATTTTCCACTAGACATCTTCCCAATTCTTAATGCCTACCTCATAAATAAACATTTGGGCATCACACTCCCTCTTATTATCCACTATATTATTCAAGATTTTCAATGCTGAGTGGACTACTTATTTAGCCTTGGTGCATAAATCTTCTTGCCATTTTTTTGTTGCCCTTCCTCTAGATTTCAAGTCATCAATTTCACTAAAATCAAATGACTCTAATGAGAAGAGAGGATGCTCTAGAGAAATAATGGTAGTTGGAGTTAGTACCTTAGGATCACTCAATATCTTTTCAAGTACTAGATCATAGCCTAATTTTGTGCCTTTAACTCCTCCATGGTGGCTTTGTCCTTGTCCATTAAATGAGCCACCATGTTCACCAAAACCTATGAGTTGTGCATTAGCTCATTCCTTGATGGATCCCCTAGATTATATCTATAAATAGTGTAACTCTTAAGGGGAACATCTTTATTTAAATCACCTTGTGGGGGAATGGATATATCCACATTTCTTTCTCTTGTAGCAATGAATGTGGTCTTAGATTGTGTTTTGGCCTTCTTGGGGGGTTTGGCCTTATATGCCTGAGTGATCTTTACCACATCAATCTCCCCAATTTTCCTGATGATGTCTTTATTTTCTTTGACCTACTCCTTGACCCAGAGAAGGGGTATAGTTTGAAATCCTATTGATGTAGTGGACATTGATGTAAGCCTTGAAATAGTGTAAGGTGGTGACATCAGATTACCTATTGTAGGAAGTGCCACAAGAATAGGCCATGGACTCAACATAAACTATTTAATTTCTTCGTCACTCTCTAAGTCCTCACCACCTTATTTGTTCACTATGATTCCTCCTTAAAGTTGTGGCTCTATTTAATCCAAAACATCAAAATCTAGCTCAAATTGGTGAGACTCTTTAATAAATTTCTCAATAGAGCTCCCTTGTGCTATTGACTAGCTGAAAGGTTCTACAACCACTTTACCTTCTTTATTGTCCTAAGATTTAGGTAGAGATGAAGCTATGGTGTCTTATTTGTTACCTTTAGGAAACTCTCCACCAATCATGGCCTCTAAACCTTTATTCTAGATTGGATCATGAACTTTGATGTGAGGAAGGAGACTTTGAGGTACTTCTATTATAGAAACACTACTTAAAGTACCCTCTTTAACACCTTTATTGCATTGGTCCAATTATTTATTTATCTCTATATGGGTGGGGGTACCCATTTACATATTTTATTCCCCACCTTCTTTTGTACTTACCTTCTTTTTTGGTGCTAAACTTGACACCTTTGGAGGGGAAGGGACAACTGGTGATATTTTTGGAGCTACTTATGGGCCTTCTTATTCAACCACCACTTCAAAATCAATGGTGAATTGAATATTCTAATCTATCTCCACTTTAGTTTTCTAATCAAAATTTTACATTTCTTCAACTTCACCTTGATTATCTTAGCTTGGTAGTTGGGTGATGACATTTAAAACAAATGTCTCTATGTTTAATGAGATTGTTTCCTTTTCCTGAGGGGCCTGAACTTGAGTGGCCTCCTCAACCCCAACTTATACACCATATTAAAAAGAAAGAGGATCACTAGAGGATATAATTTATTCCTCATCACCCTTAATTTTCACTCTTGAAGGACCCTCTTTTGAAAATAAGATAACCATTGGGAACTTTACTAGGGTTTGGGGTCTTTCCCTTGGAGTTCTCCTCCTAGTTTTCACTTGTGGAGTGAGTGCTTGTTATTTCTTCATCACCTCAATAATGGGTCTATCTTCATTTGAGTCTTCTTCTTCACTCATATCTCTCAACTTTTGAGCATATGAGGATTGATCCTCTTTCCTTTTCAAGGGAATTTCCTTAGAAAGTAGGTCCTTCAATACAACCTCCTTCCTTTTATTAGGAATCCCAAATGGAGGCTATAGAGGCCTCTTGAATCTTTTTTGATTAGTTTTCTCTACCTCTTATTCACCTCCTCTATTATTTGAGTAAGTTATAGGAAGGAAAACTACTGACTATTGTGTTGGTGGAGCTATGATTAGAGTAAGTGGAACAATAGTTGAACTGACTACTAGGATCATTGTTAGGATGCCTTGTGCCATTGGGGTTCCCTCTAATGTGATGGATATTAGGGTGGCACTAGACAATGTAACCTCCCCAGTGGAAATCTTATCCCAATTCATAGACAAACTTGTTAACTTTGAAAAAGATAGTTTTGCCTTGGACTATGATACAAATATGGACTCCACATCAATTGGTTTGGTGAAGTCAACATCCCTAACCTTGTTTTTTCCTTTTCCCTTTACCACTAGTGGTGGAGCCAAGGGAACACCACTATAAACTAGAAAGAAACCCTTAAAATCTTAACCTTGTCTAAGATACCAGAGGGTAGGGGTGTCATAAGTACTAAGATCAACCCCATGTTCCTTTAACCACCTGAAGGTTCTTCTCATGATCATTATAGCCCTCCATGGTATAGAATCATTTTCTTCATTTGTGAAGTCCACTTGTGAGATGGCCTAAGTTTTAATATTGGATTGACTTTGAATTATAGATAGTGTCCTCTTATCATACTCCATGTCCTTTATAATGGAAGCAATATTATAAGTGATGAATTTTTGCACTGTTAGTCTTATAAAGTCTAGGTTTTTGACATCTTCCTCAGTAGTGCGATCAGACTAGATGTATTCATAATGAGATTGATGCAAAATCACACCAGTTATTATGTTTTCCCACTATTTGATATAATAGTTTGACCTGGGTAGCATCTTGCCAATCATATATTAGCCCATCCCTTTCTCCAATCCCTTGGCCTTGGCAAACAAAGGACATCAATAGTGTCTAGTTTGAAATAGAAACTTGAAGGGATTGTTCACCTTATTTACCACTATCATCTCATATGGGGGCACCATTTGTTGGCTCCACTCCATCACTGTCACTCAATCATCCAAGTATCTCAATAGCTTATATGGAGGCCCTGAGTTGCCACTTATTATGATATTGTTTCAAACTATTTTCGCTTTTCTACATTCAAAAGGAAATGAGAAACTAAGATAAATGGTTAAGAGGTTTGTAGTACCCAAATGAAGTCTTGCACACCAAATTCAGATGACTGAAGGAACTCCTCTTTGGTTGTGGAGGATGACACCTGTAAGAGGAAAATACTCAAACACAGAGGTTGTTAGATAGCTATAAATTGGACTGCCAAGCAAAATCTTTGTCTTAGAAGTGCAAAGACTTCTTGGAGGATGATAGCCCACTGATTATTAAAAAGTAAAATATTGCCAAAAATAGAAATGATAAAGACTGAATAAAAGAAATGAAAGCAAATGCATACTTGTAAGTAGCAATCTATCTTCCATAGTCGCTAATGTCGGTGGTTCTACTGTCATTGGTGAGTTAGGTTGCCGATGTCAGTTAGTCTATCGACATTGGTAGGGGCAATGGTCCTAGTAGCTGGTGTCAGTTGGCATAATAAGACTTGGGACAAGGTCTGGATGGGTTCTTGGTTGATAGAATGGTCTACAGAATGGTTTGTGGTAGTTTGAGAGTTTGTGTAGGGTGGTAAGACAGTAGATAGAGTCTTTAGGAGGGACTAAGGCAAGGGATATGTTATCAAAAAAAGGGGTAAAGGGTAGGAGAAAGGCCTCTCAGCCTTTCTGGGAAGAAGTTTAGTTAGGTCTGGTCTAGTTGATGGCCGGGTCTGGTCTGGTCTACAATACTTAGAAATACCAGAATAGAGACTAGTTCCTAGTGCTTTCCAAAATACTAAAATATAAGAACAGAAGAAATACTTACTTCCTGCTTGGTTGGTGTAGAGCCAAAGGTGTTGGAGATGCTTGTCCCCGTTGTGTCTGTAGCTAGAAAAGCATTGGTTGAAGTCTAATGATTGATTTTTGAGAGTCCCTATTGATATCCAAGAGAGCCAAGAGAGAGAGGTAGAAGTCCGGGTGAAAGAGGATTTTTGCATTTGAAGGAAGAGGATTCGAGATTCGTGATTAGCTGACTGATGATTAGCCCAAGCAAGAGGTTAGAACTTAGTTTAAGTAAACTAATGTTAGTGATCTCACTGGCATCAGCCAACATTTGACTGACATCAATGGGTGGAAAGTGATTAAAAGGGCTAACAAGCCCGTTCTCCATCTGCCAAGTGCATAATCCGTTGGAGAATTGTCAAAGGTTGGGCTAAATACGCACGAGAGTTGGTTAGGTGGTTGGAAAGGAGTAAGAATAGGTCTTGGGTGAGTCACTTAGTCTTAAGGTGAGTCATAGGGTGGTAAATGAGGGTATCCAAGGAAAAGGAATCTAAGGGTGAGGTGAGGTGGCATGGGTGATGTGTCAAAGGGGGGGTGTCAAGGGGGAATGTCATTAATTTAAAATAGATGATTATTTTAAATTAATAAGTGTGTGCTAGGAATGTTAGGAAATGGACTAAGGGGGAGAGATGACCAAGGGTTAGACATGATTTCAGTGTCTACATTTGCCCCTTTTTGTCTTGTTGGTTGTTCTTAATGAACTGCAAGACAAAAATAGGAGTTGGTTGCCCTAGGTATGGGATAAGATAGAGGTTGCCCTGATTATGATGATGAGGTATCCCCCCTCAAAGTGGGAGTCGAGGGAAGGAAACCTAAAATTAGGCACCGATTTGACAGATAGTGGATGATGATGGTGAAGTTTGAGTGTGAATGTTGCAATAGTCGAGATTACGCACATACCACTTCATGAGATGGGCAGGTCAAGTTGTCGTAGGTCAAGGTCGAGGAGTGCCAAAATCAAAATAATTGGGCCCCAGCATTTAGTCATATCTGATTGAGTTATTCAATCCAAGCTATAGCTCTAATAGTCATCGTGTTCCAAGTATCCTAGGCTCAGGAAGTGCTCCTAGAAACACAAAAATGTCATAAGTAGTGGGGATCAACTTGCTCAAAATCCAATACTTGTGAGGGTCATAATATGGGTTGTGGACAATTTGGCTAACCATTCATGAGGTAGCACATATACAATCAAAATAACTAAAACAAAGTTGTCTCAAAAAAATAGTCATGGATGGAGGAGATAGTTGCGATCTCCATGGTTTGAGGAGATAGTCACGATCTCCAAGATCATTGGTCAAGGATGGACAAAGGAATGGCTGAGCTAACCTTAGAAGACCCCATGTCAACTG
This sequence comes from Torreya grandis, assembly GCA_037957365.1. Lineage (NCBI taxonomy): Eukaryota > Viridiplantae > Streptophyta > Pinopsida > Cupressales > Taxaceae > Torreya > Torreya grandis. Next base: position 3,051,263 of record JARHVA010000727.1, on the reverse strand, counting down.
AGTGCTACCTACATAGCCCCTATTGTAAGGGCCTCAGGCCAATGTAGTTCTCCCAAGAGGGAGGAAAAAGGTCAAAGTGGTTGATGTGTTTGGTTTGGTCATGATAATGATGTAGCACTTCCCATATGTCTGAGGGTACATGCTTGAAATGATGAGGGGAAAGATGATGTTACAGCCTGTTCCATTTTATGCAATGGTGTATTCTATAACATTAGTCAGGGTTTTTCATCCCTAGCAATTGTCCATATTAAGTAATGGATGTATGCTAAAAATGAAATGGGTCTATTTATGCTTCAGTAAGTAATGGTTTATGCTTGACATAAATTGTGTGGTCAATAGTTTCCATGTGTATTGATGTCCATAGAAACTAGTGTGAATAAGTTATGATAATGTGAGTGGGCTGAAAAAGGTTGGATTGGGTTTGGTAAATGATTTGGTTGAATGTGACCAAAAGTAAGGAGGAAGTGAAAGGCATTTTTGCCCTATCATTGACAAGGACCAAAATGATAGCATAGGTAGGGGGTTTGTAGAAACAAAAGCCCCTTCATGCATTATGTCGTTGACCATTGGTTGTGTTAGAGAAGTAATTGAATCACTTTGACATTAAAATGAGCTCGAAATCCCTTGAGTAGGTGATGTGATATGTGAGGAGAGGGTAACCCTTTTTAGTAGGAATAACTTTGCCCCTTTTTATAGGAGACCCTGAGACAACTACAAGCCAAGTCCATGACCCAATGCTTTTTTTTTTTTGAGCAAACTGATCAATGCGGGAAGTCTACATAGAGATGTCATTTTGTTTGTGGTCATTTATGAAGCTGATCGATGCAGGAAGCTTCGGAGAAAGTGTTGTTTGTAGCAAGAGTTTAGTCATAGCCATCCTTTGAGGGAGTGGTCTATATTTTTGCTTTATGTATATATATATGAGGGCTTTGAATAGCTGTCCTTCGAGGGAGCAGTCTATGAGCTTACAACAATGATAGTACAACTATCCTTCAAGGGAGCAGTTTGCCTTTAGAGTTTATGACCTTTGATATTTTGACATCAATTTATTTTTTTTGACAAAATTTTGAGTCATGGACAAAACTATAGAAGTTCAAGGGCTCCCTTTTATTAGGACAAAGCATTCATACTTTATAAAAGGGTTACATAGGGCTTGCTTTTAGGGAAACAGGGTTGAAAGAAATGAGGATTAAGAGGACAAGGGTTGCTCAAGGGATGAGCTCAAGTTAAATGTCAAGTGAGCGAGTACTCGAATAATAGTAGAATGGTTGCAGATGCAAGGCATTAAGGGGCTTAGGTTCTAGTCGGCCTTCAAGAGAAGACAGATGATAAGTCCCTGATCCATACTTATGCATGATGATGTAAGGTGTGAGCCAATTAGGAGCAAATTTGCCTCATTTACTCCATTCCATATTGGTCACGTGTTGGTTCTCTTTGAGGACAAGGTCTCCGATGTTGAAATCTCGTTCTCTCAAATTTTTGTTATAGGATTGTTTGATGTGATTTTGATAGACATGGAGATGGTTGAGGGTAGAAAGACGATGTTCATCAAGTAACTCAAGTTGAGCTAATCAATCTTGATGAAAATCATCATTAGAAAGAATGTCATGTAGAGAGATGTGAAGAGACGAGATCTGTACTTTGAGAGGTAGGACAGCCTTTGTTCTGTACACTAGAGAGAAAGGGGTAACACCCATAGAGGTTCAGATGCTAGTGTGGTAGGCCCAAAAAGTGAAGGGAATGTGAATGTGCCAATCCCTTCCAGTGTCATTAACCACCTTCATGAGAATTTTAGTTAAGATTTTGTTGGAAGCCTTGGCCTGCCCATTTGCTTATGGGTAGTAAGGTGAAGAAAAGTTGAGTTAGATGCCAAAGGAGTCATAAATTTTTTGGACAATTTTGTTTTTGAATGACTTTCTGTTATCAGTGATGATTTTGTGAGGTACACCAAAATGATAGATGATGTGAGTGTTGATGAAGTTGACAATTTTGTCAACTTTTGTGGAGACGAGAGGAATAGCTTCCACCCATTTAGCGAAATACTCAATGGTGGTGATGATGGATTGATGACGAAGAGATGAATGAGGGTTAATCTCGCTGATGAGATCTAACCCCATTATGAAAAGGCCAAAAATCTTGAGTGACTTATAGAGCATGGCTTAGGAGGTGAAGCAAGTTAGCATGTTGCTGGCACTTGACGCAACACTGAACATAGTCGCTACAGTCTTGATGAAGAGTGGGCCAATAATAACCCAGGTAAAGGATGCACTTGGAAACTGAATTACCACTGAAGTGTCCACCACAAATCCCATCGTGGACCTGTTTAATAGCATGAGATGCTTCAGTGGAGGTTAGATAGTGAAGAAGAAGGCTGTTGAAACCTCTTTTATAGAGAAGACCCCCCTAGCATGGTATAGCGAGCTGTGCATTTGATGAAAGCCCACCGTGCATTGCTAGAGAGGTTGGGAGGAATGATAGAATGAGCCAAGTAGTCCACAAGTTGTTTATACCACACATCCTGTGGACTAGAGTCTATGGTGTTGATGAGGTTGATGTTAGTGGAAATGTATGAAGGCAACGACACACGATGTACCATGACATAAATTCTTGATGAGGATGATGAAGAGGGAATATGTGAGGCGAGAGAAGCCATGGTGTCAACAAACTTATTCATATATCGAGGAACAGTCTGCAAGAGGTAATGGTCGAAAGATGTTAGAAGGGTGTCAACACAGTGCTTGTACCTTTGCAAAATTTCATTTTTAAAAAGATATGAACCATTGATTTGATTGATGACAATTTGTGAGTCGTCAAAGATGTTGATGGTCTTGATGCTTAAAGAAAGGGTGGTTTGAAGTCCCAAAATTAAGGCTTTGTCTTCAGCCATATTATTGGTACATTCAAAGTTGAGTTTGAAAGATAGGGGCATGGGCTCATCCTCGTGTGGGATGAGGATGACCCCCGCACCCTCACTGAGTTGACATTTGGAGCCATCGAACAACATCGTCATTTGATAGACTGTGTCATCAATGGAAATCATGGTGATAGATTCATCGGGGAACTCACACTGAGAAGGTTGATTGTCAGGAAGAGGGGCATCTGCCAGTTGGTCAATAATTGTTTGCCCCTTTATGGATTTCTATTGGATGAATTTTAAGTTAAAATTAGTAAGAAGCATGAGCCAACAAGCCATACACTGGTTCTGGTATGGCTTAGAATGCATGTATTTAAGAGGGTCAGTGTGAGTGATGACAAAGGTTTTGTGATTGAGAAGATAATGACGAAGCTTGGTAGCAGCAAAAACTAATGCCAAATAGAGTTTCTCAGTATGAGTATACCAAGTTTCATAGTCAACAAGTGTTCAACTTATATAGTAAACTACTTGCTCACGGTGTTGCTCGTCTGGGTGCGCGATCATGGCACTTAATGAATGGTTGGTTGCTGAGATGTAGAGGTAGAAGGGTTGGTGGTATTTAGGTAGAATAAGGACTGGTGGAGAGACCAGATAGAGTTTAAGAGCTTAAAAAGCCTCTTGACAGTCCTTATCCCATTTAAAGGAGACATCCTTCTTGAGGAGGTGATGAAAGGGTTGACAGCGGTCGAAAAGCTACAAGATGAAGTGACGGATGGATTGGAGCTTCCCTTGTAGACTGTGAAGTTACTTGAGATTGGTCGGAGGTGGCATCTTGAGTATAGCCCATATTTTAGCGGGATCGATCTCAATGCCACAGAGAGAAATGATGAACCCCAGGAGCTTCCCTGAGAGGACCCCAAAGATGCATTTCTTGGGGTTAAGGCAGACATTGTATTGAAGAAGGTGAGTGAAGATGATCTTGAGGATGGTCAAATGGTCACGACGAAGCTTAGACTTGCCTAGCAGGTCATCCACATAGTCCTCCATGATTTTATGGAGGAGATCATGAAAAATGTAAGTCATGGCACGTTGATATGTGGCACCTACATTCTTGAGGCCAAAAGGCATGACTCGATAGCAGAAAGTCCCCCATGGGGTGATGAAGGTAGTCTTGTGTTGATCTTCCAGTGCAATCAGGATTTGGTTATATCCTAAAAACCCATCCATGAGTGATAGCATCTCATGACTGGCCATGAGATCAACAAGTTGGTCGATGTTGGGAAGAGGAAAATCATCTTTGGGGCAGGCCAAGTTGAGGTCATGATAGTCCGTGCAGATTCAGATCCCCCCAGTTGCTTTGGTGATAGGGATGATCTTAGACACCCACTATGGATAATCAATGGGTTGGATGAAAGAGACTAAGAGAAGATGCTGAAGCTCTTCTTTGACAAGGAGTGCAATGCGAGGATGCATCTTGCGAAGCTTTTGCCTGACAGGCTTAGCCCCTGGGTTTGTGACAATGTTATGAGTGGCAATGTTAGGATTGATGCCAGGCATGTCACCATAAGTCCAGGCAAAGGCCTTACTATTGTCTAAAATAAATGTGGTATAGTTGATCTGCTCTTGGGTGTCCAAAGATTGACCAATTTTTAAGACGTGAGGAACATCAGAAGATGGAAGGTTAATGTCAATGGTCAATTTATTTAACATAACCTAGGTTTCAGAAGGGAGGGAGCACTGGATAAAAGAGTCATCGGCACCCATGTAGGTGAGAATGGCATCATCGTCTATGCAGTGGACAGTGTTGATGGTTGCCAATTCATCATCTATCATGTTGGGATAAATGAGAGGGAGAGACCTGGAGACCCCGTTGAGTTGATAAGTTAGGGGTTCCAAGCAGATGGTGTTTATGCAAAAAAAAACTAGGAGGGATGGAAACCACCAACTTCGTAGGTGAGGATGGGGGAATAGGTGAGCTTGGCAGAGATTGGTCTATGATGGGTTTGGGACAAAGGTTTGTAGAAGCCTCGGTGGGTTCTTGGAAACCTAGACCATATCATTTCTTGGCATTGTAATCATTGGGTGGTTCGATGGGCTGATGGGAGCCTTGTTCATAGTGCCCAAAGCCAAAACCCTTCCATGCACACCTATAAAGGTAGGTATGAGCAAAGGTGTGGTTGCTAAGAAAGGAGAAGTCAGATGTGAATGGTTGAGGTGAGGAGAAAGGATTCCCATCAGTAGGAGCTCGATTCAGCCCCCCATAGATGAGATTGGTTCAAAGGTTAGGAGGACATAAGGGATGACCATTTTGATCTGATGGTCATAGCTTAGACTGTGGTAAAGCTATCCATACTCTTGCAGAGTCTAGAACATGTCTAGGGTAAGTAAGTGATATTCCCCAAGTGAAAGTCATTGGAAGATATCTTCCATGGGATCCTTAGTTGTCGCTTGAGAAGGTGATGTGAGGGCGACCATCGTTTGCATATTGGTTAAAGCTTCTACAGATGGAGGTGGTGTTTGGGTTGGTGTCTTGAGAGGAATGAGAACATCATTTGGTCGATAGGTCATGTTACAAGTCTTGAAAGGGGATGGGTCGGTAGGAATGACATGGACTTGTCTATCGTGTTCAAATTTGACACAATGGTGAAAGTGTAGAAGGGACGCAAGCCATGGCGCAGATCTAGGGTCATCCTAATAGCATGTTATATTGGAATTATCCCTCGATGATGTAGAAGAGCTTTGAGACTGTGTGTGGGCCATTGTGAATATGGAGGACGATGATGCCAATAGTGGTAGTGGTGGTGTCATTAAAGGATCGAAGGATTGCATCATTTTTTGATACGCAATTCTTAGGGAGGGCCAACTGATCATAAGCATGGGAAAAAATGATATTAATACTAGCACCCCCATCAATCATAACTCACTTAATGTGGGTTTGATCAACATAGGCTGTGATGAAAAGAGAAGCATCTTGATCTTCTGAGGTAGAGGTAGGAATTTTAGAATTGCTGAAAGTGATAGAGGTGACAGGGGATAAAGAGTGGACCAGGGAAGTTAGTGGTTGGGGGTCTTCAGGTTGGACCTCTGCTGCCTGTAAGGCTCTGATTAGAGCTTGACAATGCTGGGGTGAGCTTTGGATGAGGTCATACAAGGTCATCTTCACGAGTGTTTGGTGAAGCTATTTTAACATAGAGTCATGGATTGCCCCTGAAGAAGAGGGTTGGGATGCACCCAAGATGGAAATCTTGGGTTTTGGTGGTTGAGGTGCCTGAACAAAAGGGTAGGTCCAAAGAATAGTAGCTTTTTCTTTTGTCTTATCCTTTTGTGACCTAGTGGTTATGTGGATGGCGTTAATTTTGAAGAGAGGGGGTGAATGAGGTGAAGAGACCATAGTCTGTTGATGAGATGTCGATGACGATGAAGGGGTTTGAGAGATATGAGAGGGTGTCGAAGGTCTATTGACAGTGTCCTCAAGAAGAAGGGTGTCTTTCTCCATGTATTGATGAATGACAACCTTGAGGGCACAACAATTCTTAGTATCATGTCCCAGTGTGCGATGATATAGACAAATCTTAGTATCATCAAACCAGGATGGCTTCAACCTGAGAGGTTGGAATGGCTTGATAGGCAGAAGGGTTATGATATAGGTATACAAAAGTTGATGCAATATCAAAGTGTATGAACCTACTAAGGGGTTCGTGCTTGTTGATGCATGGGGTGTTGATGAATTTTTCTTAGGAGGTGTTAAAGGAGGCTTCTGTACTACCTTTTGGGTTGGTGGTGCAGGCACACGAGTAGATGACACTGTCTTTGCGAGAGGTGCCAAATTTTTTAGAGGAGGTAAACTTGTGGTAGGCAAAGTAAGTAGTGGAGGTAACTTGTTTTGGTTAGGGGTCAGAGTAGGGAGCACTCCTATTAGGGTAGAAGGATGAGGTCCCAAAATGGAGGGAAATGGTGATGGTGGAGGAGGGGTTCACTACCGTGGTTTAGCAATTTTCTTTGGTTTGGTTTGAAGACTACTATTGGGCGAGGCAAGGTTCAAGTCTACCTTCACTTGTGGGTGAGTGAGGTTAGGGACGGGGTGAACACCAAGTGTTTTGATTGGTTTTGATGTGGTGGATGAGGGTTTTGGTTTTGATGTGGATGGTTGAGGTTTTGAAGGTTTGGAAATGGAAATTTGGTCATTTTTGGAAACTTTTGGAGATTTTGTCACAAGAAGGTTGGAGGCAAGAGATGAGATGGGCTGGGCAGGATGAGGAGCTTTGAGTTGCTCCCATAATGCCTGATGCTCCAATTTCTTCGATTGGAGAAGTCCTAGTTTCTCCACTAATTAAGGGAATGGTTGGGAAGATGTTGGATGAGGCTTTGGTCCTTCAGAAGATGTGGATGGTTGTAGGGTCAAAAATGCATTAGGTATAGCAGTCTCAGACCCAAGGCATGAGGGAGTCATAACTAGATCATCTTTGGTCAGAGAAGACAGAGAGACAGGGTCTTCTCTTGGTGATGAAGGAATCGAAGAATGTGGCTCCTCAAGAGGGTAGAGGGCAGGAATGATTGTGCCTTCTACCTGTGGTTGAGGAGTAGGAAGGGTAGGGTCCTCCATTGGTAGCAAAAAGGAGGGTGGCAGGGCTAGCAGTGTCGATATGGTCAAGGCATCTTCAAAAATAAGGGAAGTTGATGGAGAACTGACAGGAGAAGAAAGTTCATCTACGTGTGATTGACTGACGGGTTAACTAACATCTTGAGATTGTGAGAGAGGTTGGTCAGGTATGAGAGGTGAGACCATGTTGACTATGCATATATTATGTTCTTGGGAGTCATTAGTCATGGTTTGCACATTGTTTTAGCTAGGAGGATGGTTAGGAAAGGGTTGTTTAAAGATGTCTATTCCTTGATTGGGTGGCATGTTTGGGTTGTCTAAGACAAGGTCACCTTTATCAAGCATGTCTTGAATGATGTTCTTGAGAGTCTTACAGTTGCTCGTGTCATGGCCTTTGACACGGTGGTAATTACAGAAGTCATTCTCCCTATACCATGCAGGGATAGCATGTGAGGGATCAAATTAAGGAGGCGGTCAGATTTGGGGGAGATTGAGGACTCCCTGTTTGACAAGTTTATCCAACATAGATGCGTATGATTCTCTTAGTGGAGTATACTGAAGTTGCACATATCTTTGCTGGAATTGTTTGGTGATGTAGTCTAATGTGGAAGGCTGAGATTGGTTATTTGTTAAGGAAGATGATCTAACGACTATAGCATTTGCTGATGCTTTAGATTTGGAATTAAAAGAAGAAGGTTTAGAGGAAGAGTCATTGGATTTGGTGTTGGGGTTTTTACTCCACAACTTGACTTTGTTTTCCTCGATAGCACGTAGTTCAAGCTTTTTAGCCATCATGAAAGCTTCGTCAAAGGTGCAGAATGTTTAGACCCAAAGAGTGGAGGAAATATGCTTGGCACACGCCTGAGAGAAGAGTTCAATGGGCTCAGGTTGGGGTAAATAAAAGGAGAGCTGATTGATTAGGCCTATCCAGCAGGAAACAAAATTGGCTATGGATTCATCATCAAACTATCAGATGGAGTATAGGTCTGTGATGGAGACCTTTTTGGTGATGTTGATAGAAAAGTGGTCAAGGAAAATCTGGGCTAGTTGGGTGAATGTGAAAAGAGAGTTTTTGGTGAGAGAGTTGTACCAGTCGAGAGCAGCACCAGAAAGTGACATGGGGAATGTGCATAGCAATAACACATCATCATGTGCAATGAGATAAAAAACATGTCTAAATGCTCGTAGGTGCTATTGTGGGTCTTCCTTACTCTAGAAATGAGTAAACTTAGGAAGTTCCCATTGACTAGGATACAGTCAGATTGGGAGGAGGGATGGATGGGTTCATTGCAAATTTGGTCGTAAGAAAGGACATTTCCTGAGCCTGAAATAGAGGTCACAAGATTAGACATTTTGTCCATCAGCATTTTTATAAGATCAACTAATGGATTTACGGGTGGGGCACCCCCTAGGTTGTAAAGCACTTAGAAGGTACTAAAAGGGGCATATGATGTAGTCGGTTGCGCTTATATAGGCACAACGTATTGATAACTAGTCATAGGGATAGAAGTGGAGACCAAGGGGGTTTATGTCATGAAGGTAGAAGGCATGGCTAGGCTTGATGTTGCTAGAGGTAGTTGAATTGTAGCAACATTAGCCAATGGATGAGTGGCCACCCTGGTGTTGATGGGGGCGAGAGTAGGCGAGATGGAGACAACTAGATTTTGGAAAGGGGTAGAGGTTTGTTGAATAGTCTATGGTTGATGGGGGGTCGAAGCCCCAATGGAAGTGGGCCCAAAGACAAAAGAGAAGCCACATTTTGAAAGCTAGTCATGGGCTGGTTATTAGTTGAGGCGATAGCTTGGGTGTCTATGGGCTGGATGAAAGAGGCGGTGGATATGGCTGCCATCTCAACTAGGAGGTTGGCATCCCATAAATTGGGTTGCCTGAAGAGTCTCACATTTATCTTCTCGTGAGATAATGTTGAAGGGCCTTGAAATTAAGGTCAAGGAACCTTTCAAAGTCTTGGTCCCCCTCAAGGATAATGGGAGCCTGAGTCAGGGTCGGTTGGGTAGGAGTTTGTTTGGTTTGTGAATGATACTCCATTAGAGGACTGGTTATGGATGGTGAAGGTGGAAGCAATTGATGCCTCACATGGTCAAGAAGAGCCTTAGTTTGACTACGTGTCAAGACCATTCAAGGCAAGAGGGGTCAAATTCCAGAAACTATGTTTTTTTTAGTTTCAAAAACTCAGAATGGGTGTTGGACAGCAAGAAAGTTGGATTTTAAGCTTGCTGTTTGATAAGAGGACTTTGGATAGTGACCAATGTCGGTTGAAAAATTGATGTTAGTGAGAAAAAGTGGCCGATGTTAGTCAGACAACCGATGTTGATGGAATAGGTTGCCGAGGTCGATCAGATAACTGATGATGGCGAAGAAATGGTGCCGATGTCAGTGGTGAAACCGATGTCGGTTACTGTGTTTTCCAAAAACTCAAAAAATTTGAGAGTTTTTGGAAGAAAGAAGAAAACATCCTCACTATCTCAAAAAACTAGATAGGAATAGAAAAATAGATGGAGACAGGAAGACCCTAAACGTTAAATCCTAAGAATAAACTTTTATAATCTTGTTGGCTTATGCCTTAGAGTGTGTTTGGGAAGTTGGCTTGTAGAACAGGTCCTAGAAAAAGTAGTCTAAGGTTGGTTTTAGGTTAGTTTCGGTGCTCAAGATTTGTATTAGGTTTTGTACGTGGCCTGGTGTTAGGAGTTTGCTCCCCTCACTTCACGAACCCAGAGCCGAGCTGGGCCGCTTAGCCAGTATATACTTCCCCTAGAGATTATCCTCTGCTAGAGAACAGAGTGGGCTTTCCCCTTGGTAGTGAAGTCCAAGTGGGATTACTGGGATGGGTAAGGTATCTGTTAGGTGATGAAATCCTAGTTGGACCTTGTCTCAAGTAAGTTTTTATGTTTAATTTTGTGCAAGTGATTTGGTTATGTAACATAAGTGGACTACGATTAATTCATGATGCGGTTTAATTACTATATGTGTGGACTAAATATGCGTGCAATTAGAAATGAAATGCAATTGATTTTATGCCCAAATAGAAATGTGTGTTTGTATGTAGACAAGTGAGAAAGGTTTGAAGAGTATGATTTTGACTAGTCTAAGATGCAAAAAGAAAGAAAAAGAAGGATTCTTTTTAACTTTGCTAATAGTGTCTTTTGGAAGAGATAGAAGAAAAGAGATGCAAGGAGAGACCTAATGAACTTATATGAAAAGTATTCTTAAAAGAGAAAAGTATGAACCCAAGGAGAATTCCTAGGGTCCCACCAGGCGTGCCAGAATGTTTCAAACTATTTTCGCTTTTCTACATTCAAAAGGAAATGAGAAACTAAGATAAATGGTTAAGAGGTTTGTATGTACCCGGATGAAGTCTTGTGCACCAAATTCAGATGGCTGAAGGAACTCCTCTTTGGTTGTGGAGGATGACACCTATAGGAGGAAAAGACTCAAACACAGAGGTTGTTAGATAGCTAGAAAGTGGACTGCCAAGCAAAAGCTTGGTCCTAGAAGTGCAAAGACTTCTTAGAGGATGACAGCCCACTGATTATTAAAAAGCAAAATATTGCCAGAAATAGAAATGATAAAGACTAAATAAAAGAAATGAAAGCAAATGTGTACATGTAAGCAGCAATCTGTCTTCCATAGTCACTGACGTCGGTGGTTCTACCATCATCGGTGAGTCGGGTTGCCGACGTCGATTAGTCTGCCGACACCGGTAGGGGCAATGGTCCTAGTAGCCAATGTCGGTTGGGATAATAAGACTTGGGATAAGGTCTGGATGGGTTCTTGGTCGATAGAATGGTCTGCAGAATGGTCTATGGTAGTCTGAGAGTTTGTGTAGGGTGGTAAGATAGTAGATAGAGTCTTTAGGAGGGACTAAGGCAGGGGATATGTTATCAAAAAAAGGGGTAAAGGGTAGGAGAAAGGTCTCTCAGCCTCTCTGAGAAGAAGTTTAGTCAGGTCTAGTCTGGTTGATGGCTAGGTCTGGTTTGGTCTACAATACTTAGAAATACCAGAATAGAGACTAGTTCCTAGTGCTTTCCAAAATACTGAAATATAAGAATAGAAGAAATACTTACCTCTTGCTTGGTTGGTGTAGAGCCAGAGGTGTTGGAGACGCTTGTACCTATTGTGTCTGTATCTAGAAAAGCATTGGTTAAAGTCTGATGATTGATTTCTGAGAGTCCATGTTGATATCTAAGAGAGCCAAGAGAGAGAGGTCAAAGTCTGGGCACAAGAGGATTTTTGCATTCGAAGGAAGAGGATTCGAGATTTGTGATTAGCTGACTAATGATTAACTCGAGTGAGAGGTTAGAACTTGGTTTAAGTAAACTGAAGTCAGCAATCCCACCAGCGTCGGCCAATATTTGATCGACGTCGGTGGGTGGAGAGCGAGTAAAAGGGCTAACAAGCCCATTCTCCATCCACCAAGTGCTTAATCTGTTAGAGAATTGTCAAAGGTTGGGCTAAATACACATGAGAGTTGGTTAGGTGGTTGGAAAGGAGTAAGAATAGGTCTTGGGTGAGTCACTTAGTCTTAAGGTGAGTCATAGGGTGGTAAATGAGGGTATCCAAGGAAAAGGAATCCAAGGGTGAGGTGAGGTGGCATGGGTGATGTGTCAAAGGGGGGTGTCAAGGGGGAATGTCATTAATTTAAAATAGATGATTATTTTAAATTAATAAGTGTGTGCTAGGAATGCTAGGAAGTGGACTAAGGGGGAGAGATGACCAAGGGTTAGACATGATTTTGGTGTCTACAGATATAAGTGAAAGTTCTAAACTAAATATAGTAGGTGCCATACTTATCAATGGTTTCTATGGCTCCCTTTAACATATTATTAAGGTTTATCAGAAGATAGAAGACAACACTCTTAGTATTAAATAAATAATTATAAACCTTAAAAAAAATTTGCCTAAAGCCATCCTAAGTTATTTTTGGATAAGTCTCATATATCCTCATTCCACTGGGATTCCTTGTGAGCCCATGGAATATCCTATTATGAACCAGGCTAAACATTAGGTATAAGGACATATAGAATCTACCTGTGAACTCGTTTGAGTGGATTGCAACCTAGAGGTGCATCATCTATTTGTGTAGGTTATCACTTAAGATGGTAGCCTAATCCAACTTCTTCTATTGCTCTAAAACACATATTAAAATTATAAACATCTAAGGCTCAAAATTATCTATGGTGGGCATCCCATAAATTCTAACTAGCATGGTAATCACATACTAGGGTAATTCCCTATATTCTATCAATTTCAGAATCTTAGACATTCTAGACATCTTTTACCTTTTCTTGACTAACTAGTAAGAGTTGATAATGTCCCATATCATTTTAAGATTCTTGTTTGCGTACTCTTGGCATTCCTCCAGGGCAAGTGTGGTAATTTTATGTTGGGAAGGAATCCCAAGCATGGTGTTGAGGGCCAAAGGAGTGAAAGAGTAGATAATTGATTGAATTCTATTGACCATAGTCTAGGTATTTGGTTGATACACTCTAACATATGTAATTACTAGTTTTGGGTATGTAGAATCCAAGGGAAATGTTATTTCAAGGGTGATATAACTCATGCAAATATTTGAGATTACTGGTAGAGGTTTTGGTTGTTGCAAGGCATTCAATAAAACTAAAATATATAACCCTTGAACATTTGTATCCTTGATTCCATCAAGAACAAAAATGATGTTGATTTTCATAGATGTTGAAGAAAATGCCATTATTTCCTAGATCTCTATCGTAATACTTTAAACTTAAAAAAATTATTCACTCTAATCACCCTCAAAATAACTTCAAAACTCATCAAAAGACACAATACAAAGAGATAAAATAACACTTATTGATAATATAGAGGGATATACACAATTGAATCTAAAAATATTTGAAGAATTTATTGTAATCATTCACTAGATAGAGAAATTTCATGCTACACGTAGCTAGGGTACATAGATAGCTCGAAGACACAATTAGAAGCTCTAAATATAAAAGGTAAATATGAATGAAGGCAAATGACTTAGTTATAATCCTTTATATTTAAAATTAGTGTTGTCATTAATGGTTTGAAACATAATGATTATTTACCAACTACCCCCTTTAGTTTTTTGAGCTTCTTTTGAAAGAGGAAGGAGAAGGTGCAAATGTTTCCTTTATGCTAAGCAATCCTCCTTGTAACACGTAGATCCATATAAGAAAACTTTTCATTCTAATGATTTTTAAGCCTTTAGGGACTTTTTGTACCTTTCCCACCAAAAGTTAAGTGAGGAAATTTTCAAAAAGGGCCCAGAGCTTAAAAAAACCCAAGGACCTGCCACATGTCATTATTTTTCTTTTAAAAACTAGGTGTTTAGGCCTTTGAGGACTTTTTGCACCTTTCCCACCAAAAGGTAAGTGAGGCAATCTTAAAAAAGGGGAAAGATATTGAGAAACACCAAGGACCTACCACATGTCTAACTTAGATGCTAGCTCATAATCTTGACCAACTTTTCACCTTTGCACCATCCTTCTTGATATGGGGAAGGGTGCAAGATCCTTTTGATCCCCAAAAATGCACTCATTACTTGTAAAAGGAAATGAACAAGTCATTACCTTTTAAATTTGATGAATTTAGCCTATAAATTTTCATGGGATAAAGTTTTAAAATTACCCTAAGATAACCACATGTCTTTCATTTGGCTCATCAGGAATTTTTTCACCTCAGTCACCAAAACACGTTGCAGGTGTAACATGATAATTTCATCTAGGGACCTAAAACTTTTCCCCTTTAGCCATATTTTAGCTTTATGGGGATTCTTATATTTGATCTTGATGACCTTAAGGAAGGGACCATGGGTTGTTTATCTCTATCTGAGTCCCTGAGATGATGACACTTGTCATCCTCACATGACTTCTTTGGCCTTTTGACATTTCAATGCCATCCTCGCTCTGTCAGATCATTTTGGGTGAGTGCCCAAAAACTATTGATCATGATATTTTTGATAGCATGGGATTGATTCATTGGGTGAAGGATTTAGGATATTTATAATTATCTCTATCCATTTGATCAAGGGGTATGATGAAGCAAGACTCGTTATATCTTATAAACTTGAATTTTCTTCTTTGATCACAAGGGACATATTCAATGTATGTAAAGAAACTTGGATACTTTTCTATTTTTTAAAGTTAATCTTCCTTACATGAAACCTATTAATTTAAAACATAGAATGAATGTTAAATCATTAGTAAAACACAAGTCCATAGGGCTCTCACAAGTCTTGTCAAATCAAAAAAATACCCTAGATAGAGATATCAAAACACAATAGATTTATGACCTCCTAAATCTTTTGATGCTTGAACATGGCATTAATTACATGGTGTAGATTTGGGATCCAATATTATCTCTTTCTTGGGGATGTGCAACCCTAGTAGGTACACAAATAACACCAGACCTGATGCCTATCCATTGGGCCATCGAGTCAAAGAGTTTGTAACAAAGGAAAGGAAAACATACCATGGGTGAACAAAGTTATAATAAGGAATATAAAGAAAACTATGAAGGAAAAGGAAAAAACACAAATTGTACAAACACAACCTTAAATAGGGAAACAAAACACAAAGGACTATACAACATATACATATTTACATAGGTTAGTATAGGCTTAATCCAAAAAGTGCTTGAGGTGCCTATCATTAACTGGTAGTTCTAACATTTCTCCATCAGGATCTCTGAGATAAAATGTATGGTTCCCTATTTTATGGTTAATAGTGTAGGGACCCATCCATAGGGAATTAAATTTACCATGTTTTCCCTTATCTTTGTGTTTGCTATCCCAGAGTAGGACTAGATCACCAATTTGAAAATCTCTAAGGGTGACCTGTTTATTAAAAATATTTTTGAGCCTTTAATTGAAATTTAAATGATTTTCATGAGATTTTATATGATATTCATCAAGCTCTACAATCTATTTTATTCTTTCCTTAGAGTGGTTTACTTATCTTTCATCCTCAATTAGTTGTTACATAAACTGATAAGTAGGTAATTGTAGACTAAGGGGTAAAATAACTTGAACTCCATAAACAAGATCAAAGGGGATTCTTATAGTAGACCTTTTAGGATTCAACCTATCAACCCAGATAAGAAACTTTAATTTCTCACCTCATTTCCTTTTGTTGGTATCCAAAGTCCTAATAATCTTCAATCAATTCTTGTTACTAGACTTGGCTTGCCCATTTCCTTGTAGATTGTGATTAGAGGCATATGATAGATCAATCCCATAATATTCACACAATGTAATTAATTATTTTGATCTAAAGCACATGCCATTGTCATATAATTTTTTTTACTAACACTCCAAATCGACAAATCACATTATTTAAAAGGAAATCAATGACTACCTAGTGGGTTTATTTTCTAGTAGGGATTGCTTGAACCCATTTTGTGAAGTAATCATTAGAAACTAAGATCCATTTGTGACCAACACTTTAATCATCTAATATTTCATCCATGAATTCCAATCCCCACTAACTAATAGGTCCCTTAATAGAAATTGGCTATAGGGGGAGTGATCTAAATGTTTTTATTCTCCTAGATAATTGTTGGCATTCTTCACACCTCCTTACCATAGTAGTAACATATTTTAATAGAGTGGGCCACCAATAACTATCCCTTAGAATCTTGTGTGTAGTGACTTTGGGACCAAAGTGAACACCACACACACCACTGTGGAACTCTGTAACTAATTTGGAAATCTCATTTTCCACTAAGCACCTCAAGAGGATAACACCTAGGTTATTCCAAGCTAGATCATCATGTAAGAGAAGATACTTTTGGGATATTAAATTCTAAGTCCTATTTTTATTTTTTTCTAAGTGGGGAGGATAGTTTAGAGTCTTAAAATAATAGAATATATCTTTATACCATGGAGATTGGTTATATTTAGATTTAGGTCTACCTATAACCCCTTCTATATTATTCACCTCTATAGCCTGGAAGTTGGCTTCAATCATCATCTTGGTGAGACCCATGCCTCTGACCAAATTAGTAGTTTTTATCTCTAGATCATATTCTTGAATTTTATTAACCCATAAACATCTCTTGTCGATTGTTTCATTCTAAGTTAATATGTCCTTCACCATAGTATGAGGAACATAGGCCATGATCTTTGAACTCAAAATATAGGAATGAATTGTTTGATATATTTTAAGAGATCAAAGGATTATTTTTCCATTATGGTATAGTATAGCTCAAATATTTGCAATGACTTGCTTAAAAAAGCAATTATCTACTGATGACCTTTACCATTATTTTGTAGCAGCATTGCAATAATAATATATTTGGATGTAAACAAAAATATTTGGAAATATTTTCTATAGTTAGGATTGGAAAGCACTAGGTTAGTTTTAAAAGCTTCCTTGATGTCCTAGAATGATTTGGTAGCCTTTTCCTCCCACCTTGTGGTTTGATCCTTTTTTTAACATAGAAGTAATGGATAGAGTAATCTCTACAAAATTGGAAACAAACCTTATAACAAAGCTAATTTGGCCAAATAAATATTGAATACCTTTCTTAGTCTATGGGATGGGTACCTTGTCAATGGCCTTTACCCTTTCAAGGTCTATCGTCACACCTTCCTTAGACATAATGTGCCCAAGTAGTTTTGTCTTATGTACTCCAAAGTGGCACTTCATAGGATTGAGGGAGATTCTAAACTCCCTATATCTGATGATCATCTACTCCAAGTGTCCTAAATGGTCATCCCCTTTCTTAGAGTATACTATAACATCATCTTAATATATTGCAATGAACTGGTTGATTAACTTGGTGAAGGATACATCCATTTCTCTTTGGAAGGTGTCACCTACATTCATTAAGCCAAAATGCATTCAGATATACACATAGGTGTCCCATGGGGTAGTGAAAGTAGTCTTAGAGCTTTCAGACTCTTTCACTACTGCCTGGTTGTAGCTAGAAAATCCATCTAGAGTTGACAATAGCTTGAAACCAGTAATATATTAAACATTTTGTCCACATTAGGTAATAGATAGTTATCCTTAATGAAGCCTTGTTTAAATTCTGTAAATCAACACACAACTAGATGTCTCCCTTTTTATTTCTTATAGGGACTAGATTGGGCACCCATAATGAATATTTGATGGGTTGAATGATCCCACCATCCCTTAATTTCTTCAATTCCTCATACATCTTGGTGGTTAATATGGGATTAATAGGTTACTATTTTTGGGAATGGTTTCATACTAGGCTCAAAGGGGATAACATGCTAGAACAAGTCCTCCCTATAGGCCTTCAAATTTGAATATGACCATGTTAAAAAGTCTTGGTACTTAATTAAAGTCTTGATAAATGTTTCCTTATCTTTCTTGCTCAAGTGAGTGCTTAGCCATATTTTATTTGGATTGTCCTCAGTCTTGATGTTAATCTCAATTACATCCTTTGATATATAAATATCTCTAGATTTAATTTTGTCAGCTCTGTCACAAGATGCTTTAAGACTAACAAATTCTCTTGGGATAGTATTAGTCTTCAACTATATAATTTATTTTCCATACAAGGTTTATTTTCAATCACATACATGTACCATGGAGTCCAAATCTATAATGGTTCCTTCGAAGTCATTTGTACAACATAGAAAACTTTTTATTTGATCATCATCATCAAAGACTTGACAATGACCAATATTTTTTGGGATAAAGGGCCTTACTAGAACCTCTACCTCATATTAATAAGAGGGATTTCTATTTTCAACTCTAAACTCTACAACCCTATTTAAAATTATATCTACCACTTGATTAAAATCTCAAGCATGATATTTGATGTTGAAAGCATCAAACCATTCCAAACAGTGTCATCCCATATAATGTTTTGGTAATAATTTAGTCTATTCTATCTCATGGTGTGAATATCTTAGACCTACTTCACCACTAATTTTGAATCACCCTTGACTAATAACTTACTGATTCCAAATTCAAGTGTGATTTAGAGGCTAATTAGGATTGATTCATTGTCTACAATATTATTTATGCACTTTAAAGATAATTGGGAGTATCTATAAGCTTGTCCATTAGGGGCATAAAATAAAACCCCTACTTCATTTCTAATATTTAAACATGCTCCATCAAAATGCATAGTCCATATGGAGTCTTCATCCATAATACTAAATTCAAGAGGTAATTCATGGTACTCAACACTCCCCACAAAGGTCCCTATGTCCATATCCACATATAACACTTCAGTCAACTGATATTTAAGATCTTCCAGGACATTAAGCATTTATGGCTCTCAATTCAAGAAAACCATATTCCCATCCAGAGGTATAGTGGCATAGGATAGGTCCATTTGAATACTACCCCCAATACTATTAGTCCATTTTTTAGATAGCAACATACCCCATTTCAGTGGATAGTCTATAACAACAACATGCATACTTAATAATTTACTAGGGTATTATGCAAGTTGTACCACCCATCCTTTAACATGCCAACAACAAGTACTTATCTAGAATCCATGGTGAGGAATCATCCATATACTATAGTTATTATTATATAGAGTTCATTTAGAACAACCAGTGACATAATGTTACAAGATGAATCATAGTCAAATATGTAGTTATGGACAATTAAAGTATTAATCATCAGGGTGGTATAGAATGCGTCAACATCCATCTGAATCTCTACCAATGTTGTTCCTAAATACACCTCCAAGTGATGTTCAAGGGATTTTGAGGTGTTATCTATAATGAAATTACTTCAACAATAAAGTAGAATAGCAAAAATAGATCCCAATATGACTAAAATATATCAGAATATATGATAATAGAAAATCCACTTTAAGGGGGAAACCTCCACAAGTTTCAATAAGAGTAGAATTCACAATATGATGATAAAAAATTACCCACTACCTCCTATATATAGTCTATTTAGGCCATGGTTACTCCATAGGCTGACCTACTAACTAAATGAATGCATAGAGAAATGTGATATAGCATCAAAGAGGGATAAGTAATCCATAACTCAACTATTCCTATCCTAATACATGTGATAGGGTGGGGGCATAGCATGCCCTTCCCATTAAAACCAACATTGTCCTCAATGTTGAACAACTTTGGATGTTGTAAAAAATCTTCACCTTCCCAAGTTACATCTTCACTACTCAGGTTCTTCCACTTGATTAGATATTCCCTAATCTCTCTAGTTCTCAACCTCTTAGTATGTGTTTGGAGGATCTTCTCTGTTTCCAAAATGACTCATCCTTCTTCATCTAGTTTTGGGAGCTCTATCTGGGCTAAAACTTTCTTTCCAATGACCTTCTTCAAGTAGAAAACATGAAATACTGGGTGTATGCAAGATGAATGAGATAAATCAATCTTGTAAGCCACACTTCTAATTTTTTGTAGAACCTGATAAGGGCCATAATACTTAGGATCAATTTTGTTGTCCTTATTC
Organism: Torreya grandis; assembly: GCA_037957365.1. Lineage (NCBI taxonomy): Eukaryota > Viridiplantae > Streptophyta > Pinopsida > Cupressales > Taxaceae > Torreya > Torreya grandis. The sequence continues at coordinate 3,031,369 of JARHVA010000727.1, read as the reverse complement.
TATTGATTTAAGGACATCTAATTATAAGGCTACAAACATACAAATACCCAGTCACCCACCTTAAAATTTTGCTCACAATGGTGTTGATCTTCTTGTTGCTTCATCATATTTTTTTCCAAGGCCAAATTATCTATCAAACTAGACAAAAACCTCTTGTTGATGCTGAATGTGCTCCTCCACATCTCGAACCTTGGTTTACACCTTTAGTGAAGAAGTGATGGAAGGTGGATGGTAACCATTTAGTGATAGAAATGGATACATTTTAGAAGAGGTATGGAAAGATGTGTTATACCACCATTCTACAAGTGGTATCCATTTAACCCAACATTGTTTTTTATCTGATACAAAACAACAGAGATACCCCTCTAAACATTTGTTAACCAATTTTGTTTATTTGTCAGATTGGGGGTGGTAAGATGAGCTATGAGCTAATTGAGTACCCAAACAAGAAAATAGTTCAATCCAAAAATTACTAGTGAAAATAGGATCATGATCACTTATAATTATTTTTGGGGGTCCATGTAATTTTAGAACTACCTCCAAAAAAATAGCTGCTACTGTACTTGCTAAAAATGGGTGTGATAGAGCACAAAAATGGGCATATTTTGTAAGCCTATCCACAATGGCCAAGATAACATTATTACCTTCAAAACAAGGCAACCCTATGATGAAATCTATGGAAACCTCCTCCCACCTTTGACTAGGAATTGCTAACAATTGTAATAGACCTGGGGTCTTAACTATCTCACCTTTATTCTGTTGGCATATCAAGCATTCTGCCATAAACATTTGTACATATCCCTTGAGTCATTCCCAAAATAATTATTTCTTAATTTTTTGATAATTTTTCATGAACCCTAAGTGTTACCCAATTAGAGATGCATGCAACTCTATAAGAATCTTATGCTTAAGCTCTGAATCTTTGCACAAGTATAACCTACCCTTATACCATAGGACATTACCTTTCCATTCAAAATTTTTAAAGGCTAAGGTACCTTGTTAGATATTATAAATAATAACATGTGTATCCTTGTCTTGCTTCCATTCTAACCTGGCTTTATCCACCCAATCTACTTACAACATAGACATTGCATAAAGTAATGATTCTATGGATGTATCCCATCTGGATAGTGCATTTGATACTACATTATATTTACCCTTCTTGTAGATGATTTCAAAATCATAACCCAAAATTTTGGTTACCCACTTTTATTGTTCCTCATATGATAATATTTGCTCCAAAAAGTATTTGAGACTATCATGATCTATTTTCACCTGAAGTGTCTACCCATCAGATAAGGCCTCCATTATTTAACTACATGAAGAATAATCATCATTTATTTTTCATAGATAGGTTTTTATAGATTATTACCTTTGAATTGATGACTCTCAAATGAAATGGGTCTTCCTTCCTACATTGGTATTGCTCCCAATCCAGATTTGAAAGCATCACATTCAATAGTGAATGTCTTTGAGAAGTCTAGAGTAGACAAAACTGGAGTGATGTGAATAGCTACTTTTAGTTTCTCAGATGATTTGGTGGTGGCATAATTCCAATAGAAGGCATCCTTATTTAGCAATGTAGTGAGTGGATCTATTATTCTTCCATAACATTTCACAAATCTTTGGTAATAACCTATTAGTCCTAGGAACCCTCAGAGGTTTTTGAGAGTTTTTGGCATGGGCCCAAAAATACATGGGTGGTCATCAAGAATCATCTATAGATCAGGTTGTGTAGATGCCTATGTGGGTTGAACTTCTATGGAACATAATCATGTAATAATTCCCTCTACCCCATTTTTTATCATCTTAGTCATTTGATGTGAACTAATTAATTATGGAGATTTTTCCTGTAATCCACGTAGTTTAATTTTCCTACCTTTAGAATGAAAGCACATGAATAGTTCCTAGAAGTTCATCTCAATGGTACCCAAGGTTATGAGCCATTGGACTCCAAAAATAATGTCTATGCTACCCATGGGAATATCAAACATAGGAGAATCAATATTTTACTCACCCATAGCAAGCTTAATACTATGGCATTTGCCTAAACAATTAATTACACCACCATCTACAATCATGACCTAAAATTATGGTGCTGGGTAGATGAAATAGTTCAATCAAGTGGCCAAATTATGGTTGATGAAGTTATGTGTGCTCCCTGAATCAATCAACCCTATCACATTTTATTTCTTGAGTAAACCCACCACCTTAAGAGTTTGTGGAGTGATAATACCTACAAGTGCATGAAAAGAGATTTTAGGTTGAGAATCTTTAGGTACCTCCTTTATCTCTTCCTCATCATCATTAGAGGCATCATATTATGATTCATCTTCATTAGATCCCTCAATGTAGAATAAATTCTTCTCAAAACATCTATGTCCTTTCATCCACTTGCTATCACAATTGAAACATAATCCTTTTTCACGGTTCTCTTTAATTTATTGAGGGGTCAATCTGGTAGGTGGAGGAAAAATTGGTGTCGATATGCTACAATATTTGAAGTGAGTGAATGGTTTCTTCTTATTAGCTATGAATTTTTCCTTAGCTCTATGTGCCATGACAATAGAATTAAAAATATTAAGTGGATTAAACATGCATACCTCATGTTGAATGTGGTCCTTGAGTCTACCCAAAAAATAGGTCATTCAAGTTCTCCTCAGACACCCCTTAAAAATTGTCTCCACACGTAAGGATAGGTTCTAAAAATGATGAATATAATCCTTGACAGAGATACTCTATCACAATATTTCTAGTTGGTTGAAATAATTCTTTGTCACACTACTGCCATAGTGTAATTGAAGCTCCTTTGTAAAAACTGACTAGGTGACACTGAGAGTCATCTTTTTCTTTTGAATACACAACCATCGATACCAAATGAATTGATCAAGTTAAAGATACAAGGATGCCATGGTAACCTTTTTTCCACCTAAGATCTAATGCAAATCAAAAAAATTCTCCATTTGGTTGATCCAATTGAGTGGATGTTTTCCATCAAATTTGTGCATTTCCACCTTTGGTAATAGGTTCCTCTATGGCAATGTAGTTGGATTTGAAGTAGACTGGTTAGGACAACCACCCTAGTGGGGTTATGAAATAGTGATAGCTAGATGATTTGACTAATTATTTTTCAAATCCATCATGATATCTACCAAACTATCTTGTATGGATTTCATATTAGATTGTATGCCTTACACCTCACTTTGAATGCCTTGCATACTATAGTCAAGCTAGCTCACTTTGTGATCTATGTCAGAGAACCCTAGTACAAAGGATCTAGTACATCCCCCTTTTGACTCCATCTCTTCCTTGTTAGGAATTTTACCTAGATTTTCAGCACCCTTTTCTCAGCCTCAAGTTTGTGTACCTACCATAAAAGGGCTTTACGATGTTGACCTTGATTGGCACTTTTGACCCAACTTTGACCAAGAAATTTTGGACTTATGTTAACCTAAAATAATAACATACAAAGAAAATACCCTATCCAATTTTTTATAATATTTCCAAAAATTTAAATAACTTAGAAAAATTCTTTGAATTGCGCACTATAGAGTAATTTTATGAAAAACCCTAAAATGGATATAACTTTTATAAAATAGATCCAAATGAGATGAAATTTTAATGGAAGATTAATTTAATTATTTCACACCTCTAGTAAAACAATTTTAGATAAATTTTCAACCTTTGTTTAGATATAACCAAATTTAAAAAATTATGGTTGCACCCACAAGATTACCCAAATCATAGCTCTGATACCACTTGTAATAAAATCACTTCAACAATAAAGTCAAATAGTATAAATAAATCCCAATATGACTGAAATATATCTTAATATATGATAATAGACAAGCTACTTTGAGGGGGCAACCTCCACAAGTTTCAATAAGAGCAAAATTCACAATATGATGATAAATAATTACCCACTACCTCCTATATATAGTCTATCTAGGCCATGGTTACTCCATAAGCTGGCCTAATAACTAAATGAATGCATAGAGAAATGTGATATAGCATCAAATATGGATAAGTAAGCTATAAGTCAATTATTCCTATCCTAATACATGCGATAGGTTAGGGGCATAACATTCTCACTTTCTACAAGGGAAGTGGGAAAAGGCTCAGCTTCAACAAATTCATTGGCAATAATTTTCTTAGTGAATCCCAAATATTCAAAGGCTCTTCTCCTATGCTCTATAATTTTGATCAATTCCACAAAAGGCATTGTGAACTTAAATTGACTCAATCCATGGTAAATATCATAGACACTATATTTAAGTAAATGAGTTATAGCATGTAGACTTGTGACACTTTCATTTGGGATACACCCCTCAAGAGTCAGGGGGAAATAAGTAGGAGAACCGACATTTTTAACTTCAATTTTTAATGGAGGCTTCTTGGGTTCATCCTTCTTTGGAATACTAGATAACAAGGGAGTTTTATTCTTGGCCTGGGTACCTTTTGGCTTAGCATTATAAGTTGCAGAACTAGGCTTGGTGGAATTTGGGACCTCTTTACTCCCTTTGGTCTCTTTCTATTTTGTCTCTAATTTGGGGTCAACCGAGTCTTTATCCTTTATAGAATCATTTTGATATTTACTTGTCAAATTATACTCCTTTTCTTAGGAAATTGTTGTGTGGATCATCAATTTTTGGTCCTCAATCAATGGAGGTGAATATCCATATTTATCTTTCATCAAATATCTTTGAAAATCAAAATCATGAACAAGCAATTCATATTCATGCAACATATTTATTTAAAAGATGAATTCTAGGGTTGGGACCCTTAAATTTTCAAATGATCTCTAAAATTATTGAGAAGTATTAGCACTCATTGGATTTTTAGATGGAGAGGTAACCATCACATCTGGTTCACTAATTTGGAAAGTGAAACATTAATAGGCTAGGGCATCTTCACAATTAGGAACAATTAAAGCACTCATAACTTTGTATTATAAGGTGTAACTTTCCATCTCTTAGAATTCAACAATGTAAATGTCATCTTCATCAGATGTAGATTCAAAACCTTCCACACCTTAACCATCATTATCAGCTATATTACATGGAGGATGAGGAAAGAAGCACTTGCCATAGTAATTGATATCAAAGTTGACAATATTGACCTTTATAACTAAAGGATCTGATACTTCCCTTACACTTCCTTAGTTATAGTTTCTCTCATGATTATCATCCCTTGAAATCCCCTTTCCTTTTTCATTATTCCTACCTTGGAAATCTGGCTGACCTTGACCCTAGTCCCTAGGATGAACTTTGTCTTCTCTTTTGTGATCCATCCTATCATCATGGTTAGAAGAACCCTAAGACAATTGCTTTTCTGCTCTGACTAACTTTTAAGAGATTTATTTACAATAGTACCTAGAGTTTTCATAGTTTCCTCTATATCTACATTCTTATGGGAGGCTTGAGGATTTTTAGGATTTACCAATTTGACATCATCCCTCTTATTCAAAGGCTTACTCACAACATTGATATTATTCTCTATTCGGATAGCCAAATTAAAGGCCATCCTCAGATTTGTGGGAGATTTGTCTTTGAGATAATAGGCTACCTTCTTTTCAAATGCATCATAGTATTTGATCAAAGAAGAAACACTATTGGGTCTAATTTCCTCTGGTAGCTTTCTTAATACCTTACTAAATCTAGAATTAAAATCCTTAACACATTCATTAGGATTTTTATTGAAGTTTTCAAACTCAGTAAGCAAGAATTTAGGATCAATGCTATCACTAAATTTCATCTTAAATGCATCAATCATGGCTTGCCATGTGTTTATGGATCCATTATGGAGGGATTTAAACCACTCCTAGGCCTTTTATTCTAGTGTGTTCACAAAGAGCTTTATGCACACATCTTCTAGATCGATTTCATAGTCTTCAATAACTTTTAGGAAATATTTTAAATGTTTTTACATAGACACGACATTATTCTATTGAAATTTAGGCAATATATTTCTAACTTTAATGGGAAATTCATTAGGGAAACTAGGCATACCATTAAGTTGATCATTCTAAACCTTAGGATTATAAATGGTCTGCATATATTAACTAGACCTTGATCTTATTCTCTATCATTGTCACTACCTAAATTAAATATCCTCCTCCTTAGATCATGGTATCCCATCTCTAAATCTGAAGATGAATATGAAATAAGGGATAGTTGTGAATGAATACTATGAGGAGGACTTGAAAGAGGAGAAATAGAATGATGCCTTAATGGCCTTATAAGAAGAGAAATAATTCTTCATGGAGAAGGATCTTGACTTATAGGGAGCTCATATTTCTATAAAGTGCTTTGATATCCTTCAACTAGAGAAAAATTTGAGAAAAGGGGGTAAATAAAATGGGGACAAACTGTTCATGTCTTACTTAATTACCTGAGTTTTGGCCTATAATAGGCTTCCACACTTGTCTCCTTCTAGATGGACCTTTTAACTTAGGGAAAAGATCTTTAAATGGATATTTTTGAAAGGAAGACATAGTACCCTCCATATTTGTAGATCTAAAATAAAACTATTCAAGATAAAGAAGAGTACATGTAATAGGCATTAATCTTTAAACTTTTAATGTAACAGAGTCACCACTAGAAGCAAAAACTTCTAGACTAGAACAAATAAAACTACTAACAATAACTGATAAAATTAAAAAATTCAAATACTATAGATAATTTCAAAAGTGTTGTAAAAAATATTACAACATAGGGGTGAACATCTCTAGTAGAGTCACAGTGCCAGAAAACTATTGGTGATGTTGACACACAAAAGCTAGGCAGATCAATATAGTAACAGTAGAGAACTTAACAAGGTGAAATACTCATGGCCCTCTACAAGAGTCCCTAAAAACATGGGTGACATGATTAGTCCATGATAATGGCACCAAAAACATGTTAGTTCCTAATTGTACACCTATTTCACTTGGACTTATACACTTGAGAGAAATGGCAAGTAAATATGGAAAATTTGCTAATATATCATTGTATCTAGGGAGGGGTTTGAGATAAAGAAAGGAAAAAATAGATAAAATGACTAAGAGGCACCTAAAAAGGGTATGTTTAGTTCCCTACTACTTTTGGGTTTGCCTAAACCAAGGTGAGAGGACATATGGAGTAGCTCACTCACATTGAGAGATTTTGGAGTTCAAACTCCATGGGGATTATGGGCACAAGGGAATACAAATTTGACCAGAATAAAACAAGCTTGCTCACTCTAGCTAGGAAGGGTCATCACATGAGATGAGTAATTATTATAATTTAGACACAAGATACTAAATATAGATATGAATGTTATTTCAACTTTCATTCTAAATAATATTCAATAATAGAGGTGCTAAATAAGATATTGTAATGTTAATCTTTAACTCACAAAACATAAACACATGCTAGGAATACAATGTTTATGCATCTAAAGGAAAATAAAACTTTAGATATGAAAGGGGTGTGTTATATGTAGGGTAAGATAGGGTAGGACAAGATTTATCAATTAATAGAAAAGAAAGTGGAGGGTTAACAAATGAACACAAATAAATTCACTAAACTGTTAGATCATCATCACCAACAAATACACTATAGATCAAAAACAAACAAAATCAAATTATATCCTTCAATAACCCCTTTCAACTAAATCTATGAGCCTAATATTATCCTTAAAAAAACTATCAACACCTTATTCCCAAATCTTAGAGTAGAAAGGATTTTACAACCTAGATATAATCTATAAATGACTACCATAAAGATGAATATACTAGATAAGCAATCTAATAAGCATGTAAAATAGAGAACTACACTTCAACAATAGGAAAAGAATGGAAACCATGAAAAAATTTCATTAATCAATTGAATGGAAATTGAAAACAATGTGTTCTAGATAACATACATCCTAACACTATAAGATAATTTTATAATAAGGGAGACATGTCAAATGCTTTCAAAGCTTGCCAATGATTTTACTATAGAAATCAATTTGGTATCATAAAGACTACACAAAGAGAAATCTTTAAGGCTATAACTCTTGACTCAAAATTTAAAGGACCCTTGTAAAGGGACATACCCCCTTTACTTATATAATTGAGCTAATCCTAGTATATTCCTAAAGATGCTCTAGCTAGAAAATTATGTCATAGGCCTAGATTCTATCAAACCTTGTAAAAAACATGATTCCTTAGATAAACTCATGATCCTGTGATGATGGAAATATTTATCCTTCACCTCGGTAGAATATTTCTAGTTATCTACATGGAGGAATATCTCACAAGGGATAAAACAAAACCTTTATCCTCTTACACAATAGATAAAAATGTCCCTTTCCTATCCTCATAATTATATAAAAACTAATTGAAAGGGATGTGTTAGGGCAAGTACAATGGTTTCCCAATGGGAAATGGAAAAAAAGAAGGGAGGGAAGAGAATAAAGAAGTGGTGCCGACTCAAAAAAACCAAAATATTTGGTTATGTTCTGGAGTCAATCTAGATGATGGAATATTTTTCCAACTTATTCTTCTACCTTGTGTATCCTTATAGTATAGGGTCAAGATTCCTTAAATTTGGGCCTGCTTGATATTTGAATTTGAGTCGATATTCTTCAATCTAGGTGGAAATATTTTGAAGTATGGTTTACTTTCATTTGATGAGCTCTTTAAGATGGTCACAAGACTTTTCAAGTGACACTAACTGATTTATTTTGTCATCGTCAAAGGACTCTTGTGGTGCATCAATGAGGTTTTTTAGAGTGGTGCATATTGTCTCTTCCTCCAAATCACTTGCACCTCAAGGCTTACCATCTTCCTAAGTGCAACATATATTTATCTTGTTATAGTCTTGAGGCATTGCTATTCTCCTTAGAGTTACTACCTTAGGTTCATTTAATATCTTTTGCAAGTATTATATCATACCCTAATTTTTTGCCTTTAACTCCTCCATGATGGCTTTGTCCTTATCCATTCCTTAAGCCACCATGTTATCCAAAACCTATGAGTTGTTTTTTAGCTAATTATTTGATTAATCCCCTAGATTATAGCTATAAACAATGTAAATCTCAAGGGGATCATATTTCTTTAAAGCACCTTGTAAGGGAATAACTATCTCCACATTTCTTTCTCTTATAGTAGTGAATGTGGTCTTGGAGTGTGTCTTAGCCTCTTGGGAGGTTTGGCCTTATAATATTGAGTGATCTTTACCACATCAATCTCCCTAATTTTTCTCATGATGTTCTTCTTTTATTTAACTTGATCCTTGACCTAGAGAAGGGGTCTTGTCTGAAATCCCATTGATGTAGTGGAAATTGATGTAGACCTTGAGATAGTGTAAGGTGGTGTCATCAAAGTACCTAGTGTAGGAAATGCCACAGGATTGGGATATAGATTCAACATAAAATATTAACTTTCCTCATCACTCTCCAACTCCTCACCACATTTTTTGTTCACTCTAGGTCCTCCTTCAAGGTGTGGCTATATTTTATCCAAAAATTCAAAATCTATCCCAAATTGGTGAGACTCCTTAAGCAATTTCTTAATGGATTTCCCTTGTGCTACTGACTAACTAGAAGGTTATAAAATTACTTTAACTTATTTATTCTCTTGAGATTTAGGTAGAGATGAAGTTATCATGGCTTCCTTGTTTCCTTAAGGAAAATCTCCACCAATCATGGCCTCTAGACCTTTATTCTAGATTGGATCATGAACTTTAATATGAGGAAGGAGACTTTGAGGTACTTCTATTATAGAAACACTACCTAAAGTACTCTCCTTATCACCTTTATTAGATTGGTCCAATTACTTATTTATCTTTGTATGGGTGGGGGTACCCATTTTTAGGTTTTCTCCCACAGCCTCTTCTTTACTTGCCTTCTCCTCTTGTGTTGAACATGACACCTTTGGAGGGGAAGTGACAATTGGTGATACTTTTGGAGCTACTTGTGGGCCTTCTTGTTTAACCACCACTTTAAGATTAGTGGGGACTTAAATATTTTTCTCTAGCTCCACTTCAATTTTCTTATTAGATTTATTCATTTATTTAACTTCACCTTAGTTATCCTAGCCTAGTGGTTGGGTGATGACATTATCAACAAATGTCTTTGTGTCTAATAAGATCATTTCCTTTTCCTGAGGGGCCTGAACATGAGTGGCCACCTTAACCCCAACTTACACAACATATTAAAAAGAAAGAGGATCACTAAAGGCTAGAATTTATTCCTCATCACCCTTACCTTTCACTCTTGGAGGACCATTTTCTACAAATAAACTAACCATTGGGACCTTTACTAGGGTCTGATGTCTTTCCCCTGGAGTTCTCTACCTAGTTTTCACTTGTGGAGGAGTGAATGCTCATTATTTCTTCATCACCTTAGCAATGGGCCTATCTTCATCTGAGTCTTCTTCTTCACTCATATCTCTCAACATTTGAGCATATGAGGATTCATCCTCTTTCCTTTTCAAGGGAAGTTCCTTAGATGGTAGGTCAAATAAAACCTCCTTCCTTTTCTTAGGAATCCCAACTAGAGGTTGTACATCCCTCTTGACTCTTTTGTACTTGGGTTTATCTACCTCTTCTTCACATCCTCTCTTCCTTAAGTAAGTTATAGGAAGGACAACTATTGGTTATTTTGTTGGTGGAGCCATGGGTGGAGCAAGTGGAATAACAACTAAACTAACTATTGGGATGGTTGTCAAGATGGCTAGTACCATTGGGGCTCCCTCTGATGTAATGGATATTGGGTTGGCACTAGATAATGTAAAATCCCTAGTAGTGATCTTATCCTAATTCATATCCAAACTTGTTAACTTTGAAAAAAATAGTCCTACCTTGGACTATGATGTAGATATGGACTCCACATCAATTGGTTTGGTGAATTCAACATCACTAACATTGATTTTTCCTTTGACCTTCACCAATGGTGGTGGAGCTAAGATAACACCACTATAAACTAGGAGGAAACCATTCAACTCCAAAACTTATCTAAGTTCCAGAAGGGCAAGGGTGTCATAGGCACTAAGATTGACCCCATGTTCCTTTAACCACATGAAGGTTCTTCTCGTGATTTCTATGGCCCTCCATGGTATAGAATCATTTTCCTTAGTAGTGAAATCCACCTATGAGATGGCCTAGGTTTTAATATTGGATTTTTTTTTAAACTATAGATATTATATTCTTATCAACCTCCATGTCCTCTGGAATTGGAGAAATATTATAAGCAATGAATTATTGCACTATTAGCCTTATAAAGTCCAATTTTTTGACATCTTCTTTGGTAGTGCAATTAAACTAAATGTCTTTAGAATGAGATTAATGAAAAATCACACCTAATGTTATGTTCACCCACCATCTGATATAATATTTTAGTCTGGGTGGCATCTTTTAAATAAGATATTGGCCCATATCTTGCTCTAATCCCTTAGCCTTGGTAATAGAAGGAAATAAATAGTGTTTAATTTCAACTAGAAACTTGAAGGGATTATTCACCTTCTTTTCCACTATCATCTAATGTGGGGGCACCATTTTCCAAATCAACTCCATCACTGCTAGTTGATCATCCAAGTATCTGAATAGCTTATATGGATACCTTGAGTATCTACTTAATCTGATATAAGTGAACATTCTAAACTAAATATATGAGGCACCATACTTATCAATGGTTTCTTTGGCCCCTTAGACATCTTGTTGAGGCTTCTTAGAGGATAGAAGATGCTCATCATATTATTGAAAAAATAATTATAAAAATTTCATAAATTTTGCCTAAATCCATCTAGATTTATTTCCAGATAAGTCTCATATATCCTCATTCTATTGGGATTCCATGTGATCCCATGGAATGTGCTATTATTCACCATGATATACATTACATAGGAGGACATGTAGATTTTACCTATGAACTCCTCATCTGGGTGGATTGTAACCTAGATTTACATCATATGTCTGTGTAGGTTGTCACTTATAATGGTAGCCCAATCCAACTTCTTCTATTGCTCCAAAAAATAAATTAAAGTTATAAACATCCAAGGCTCAAACTTCTCTATAGTGCACATCCCATAAATTTTAGCTACCATGGTAATCATGTATTGGGGAAATTCCATAAATTTTATCAGTTTTAGACTCTTAGACATTCTCAGCACCTTTTCCTTTTCTTGACTAGCTAGTAGGATTTGATAATGTCCCATATCATTTTGTCATTCCTATCTACATACTCCTGGCATTCCTCTAGGAAATGTGTGATGCTTTAATGCTGGGGAGGAATCCCAAGCATGGTGTTGAGGGCCAAAGGAGTAAAAGAGAAGACAACTAATTGAATTTCATCAACCACATTCTTGGTATTCAGTTGATACACTCTATCACATGTAATTACTAGTTCTAGGTATGGGGTAACCAAGGAAAATCCTGCCATATGGGTGATATAACTCATGCTAATATTTGAGATTACTAGTAGACAGTTTGGTTTTTGATAGACATTAAATAAAGCTACAAAGTCCAAACCCTAAACATCTTTATCATTAGTTCCATAAAGAATATAATTGATGTTGTTTTTCATAGATGTTGAAGAAGATGCCATTGTTTCCTATCTCTCTATTGCAATACTTTAAACTTGAACAAATTCTTCACTCTAATCACCCTCAAAATACCTTAAAACATCTTCAAAGGACACAACACAAAGATATTGAAGAACACTTACTAATAATATACAACCTTATACATAATTGAAGCTAAAAATATTTGAAGAATATTTTGTAATCACTCTCTAGACAAAAAACATTCACACTACACATAACTATGGCACATAGATAGATCAAAGACACAATTAGAAATTATGAATGCAAAAGGTAAATGTGAATGAAGGCAAATACCTTAGTTATAATCCTTTGTATTTAAAATTAGTGTTGCCATTAATTCTTTGAAACATAATGGCTATTTACCAACTACCCCCTTTAGTCATTTGAGCTTCTTTAAAAAGAGGAAGGAGAAGGTGAAAATGTTTCCTTTATGTTGGGAAATCCTCCTTACAACACATGGATCCATATAAGCAAACTTTTCATTTTAGTGTTTTTTTAGCCTTTAAGGACTTTTTGCACCTTGCCCACCAAAAGGAAAGTGAGGTAATTTTCAAAAAGGGCCTAGAGCTTGAAAAACCTTGAGGACCTATCATGTGTTATTACTTTTCTTTACATATCTAAGTGTTTAGGCCTTTGAAGACTTTTTGCACCTTGCCTACCAAAAGGTAAGGCAATCTTAAAAAAGGGGCCAGAGCTTGAAAAACCTTGAGGACCTACCATGTATCTAACTTAGATGCTAGCTTAGACTCTCGACCAGCTTTTCACCTTTGCACCATCCTTCTTGATATGAGGAAGGGTGTAAGATCCTTTTGATCTCTAAAAATTCACTCATTACTTATAAAATGAAATGAAAAAGTCATTACCTTATAAATTTTATGAATTTGACTTGGGAATTTTCATGGGATAAAGTCTTATAATTCCCTTGAGATGACCACATGTCTTTCATTTGACTCATTAGGCAATTCCTCACCTTAGTCACCAAAAGACATTAAAGGTACAACATGACAATTTAATTTAGGGACCCAAAACTATTATCCTTCATCCATATGGTAGCTTTATAGGTTTTATGTTCTTTAACCTTTATAACCTTTGGGGAGGGCCTATGGGTCATTGATCTCTATCTGAGTCCCTAAGATGATGACACTTGTCATCTTCATAGGACTTCTTTGGCCTTTTGACATTTCAACATCATCCTCGCTCCATCAGATCATTTTAGGTGAGGGCTCATGAACCATTGATCATGATATTTGTGATGGCACAAGATTGGTTCATCAAGTGAAGGATTTAGGATCTTTGGGCTTCTCTCACATCGTCTAATCAAGGGATGTGATGAAATAAGAGTTGTTCGATCTTGTAAACTTGAATTTTTTTCTTTAAGCACAAAGCAAAGATTAAATGTATGCAAAGAGACTGGGATAATTTTATATCTTTTCATATTTAATATTCCCACCATGAAACCTATTACTTTAAAGCATAGAATGAATGTTAAAGCATTAGTAAAACATAGGTCCATAGGGCTCTCATAAAACTTTAAAAATCAAAAAAATACCCCAGATAGAGATATCAAAACACAACAGATTTACAATATCCCAAATCTTTTTATGCTTAAATAGGGAACAAATTACTTAGTGTATATTTATGCTCTAACACAAAGCATCCAAAAAACTTATTCACAAGACAAGATTGATATCTAAAAACAAAGTATGAAACCCTAATATTTCTCCTCAAGTAGAATGGTGGATAAATAGATGCATAATAAATCTTAGTTATTATGCTCTTCTCTAAATAATTGTGAATTTTTCTTGTATATAGAGGAATATTTAACCCTAATCCCTTCTAAAATTTTTAGCCAACATGGTTGACCTAGTCAACCTAGTATAGTTATGGACAAAAATTCACTAGGTCACAGGCTAGGTCAGCTAAGAGCCAACCTAGTCCCTAAATGATTTTTAACCAAAATGTTATAGGGTTTACCCATTTTACCTAGTATAAGGAAAAATTTAAAGGGGCTTAAGGCTAGGAAAAGGGTGAAAAAAGGTATAAAATGACCGAGGAGAATGTAATAGAGAAGAAAAATATTAGGGGAATGGTTTTTAGGAGACAAGTGTGTAGATAACAAGTGGAAAAAGGGAAAACAATCCTAAAAATCACCAATGGTCTACCCACCCCTTTTATGGTGTACCCCTTAAGTCATGCACACAGAGAGATTGGGACTCAATGAGTTCCTACAAGATAAAGAGCATCAGCAAGTGATAAAATTTTAAAAATATTATGTGTGTAAATAAACTTTATATGGTGTCCTACGCCTTATGAGATAGATGGAAAAGGGTCCTAATAATTATTTCCAAGCATTAGGAGGTGGTTTTAAGGACATAGTTGTATGAACAAATGTTAAGAGGGTAAATTGGTATAAAACCTTCTCAAACCCCTCTTAATGACCCAATAGGAAAAATATTATTGTAAAGTGACCATAATGGATTATTACATCAATTTTTATGATTTAATGTGGTAGAGGACTCCTCTAAGAATCTCTATGTGGTAGTGTTTTGTCAGGGTAATGAGTGGAAGCTATATAAATATGCTTGTTTTTTAAGAATTTAATGTTAAAAATAGGGTTGACAAAGTTAATGCATGAAAGTGGATAGATTTTGAAGGTAAATACTTTTTATTTATGTCCATTGTGTTTTTTTGACAAGTTATGGCATTTTTTTCAACTATTTTGGTCAATCAAGTTGACCTATTGTTAAACTGGCTAAGAGTGAGAATAGTGAGAATGCATTTAGGGATTGGTTGTAGATGATTAGGAATGGATTGAATTTTTTTGGGTATTTTTTAAATAACAATACCTCATTTTAAATTATTTTATAAGTGTTTATTATGCTCATACATAAGCAATAAGGTGTTCTCAAGATGACCTATTTGTATGAATGAAGATAGTGAAAGAGTGTGTTTTAGATATTGGTCTATATATCTCATCTTTACCATTAAACATATATAACTATGTATTTGGATATGATATGAGTATTTTTAAGGATCAAATTAATACTTTATAATTTTAATTGAGTGTTCCCATAGGTTTTAAGAGTCATGTTCACTGTGACTGATTCCTGAGATAGATTGACAATTCTTGGTGTGCTAGATGAAATGAAGAGTGTGAGTCTATATGACAAAATTTGATGCATATAATGACTGTATTTTTTTTTTTTTGTAATTTATTTTACATATTAATTCTTAATAGGATATGGAGAGACAAATTTAAGGTTTTGAGACATGAAATCCAAAATGGCTTGTCATCTAAGTATGGATAGTGTAAGAGAGACTTGAGAAATTGGTCTGTAAGACCAATAGTTGACACTAGAGTTTGATATATATATATATGTATGTATGTATCATATAAAATATTATTTTTGATTATAATTCATGAATTTATCCTTTTAAGTGATAAACATAAACTTCTACATGACTATGTTTTTCGAGCTACAGATAGTTCTAAGTGGTCATCTTGCAAAGGTGAGTTTGAAGTTATTTGAGTAGATTTGAATAATAAAATAAATATTAATATGTTATATATTTATAAAAGGCTCATTATAATTTTTTTTCATTATAAGTTCTTGTATAGTTTTTAAGAGTCAAATGTTTTTTATTGTACTTTGGCAATGCTTGATCATTCTGAGTGGTCATGTTGGTTTGAGGCCTGTTGGCCTATTTAGTGAAGTGAAATGAATATGGTGATTTAAATGAGGATATTAATGATATATAAATATTATTTTTTCATGTTTTTATATGTAAAAATTGGTTATTTACTTTAGTTGTATGCAACAGACTTTCTAGGTGTATAAAGGGCTAATGGCGAGTAATCTTATTGGCATGGTTCAAGTGGTGAATTGAATGTATCGGTGGTGTGGACATAAATAGATGTAATAATGGGTATATTTTAGGTTTATTATAAATTTTTCATCCATATTTTAAATAATCAAATTATTTCAAGGGGTCATAGTGTAACGTGTGCCTTAGAGAAGGCCTAATTCCATTAGGTCTCTATTAGGCCTAATTGGGTTTTGGTCCTAATGAGCTTGGATGACCTATATTATGGTTTTTTCAATTATGAAAAGTTTTTTATTAAAAATTAAAATGGCAATACATGTATGTGAATATGTTTATCTGACCAATATGGGTGAGAGGAAGAGTCAAACATAAATACAAGGCCTATTTGAGTTAGATTTTTCTGAAGATTAAAGTAAATAAAAGAGATATTTAAGGAATATAAGTGGGTCATTGAGGATAATAAGAAGGAATAATTTTTTAAAAATATATAACATATCTTATGTAGGTGTATGATAATGTCAATTGACCTGATGAGCCTAGAATAGACATGTTGAGCGAGTGAGCTTATAAGGTTATTTGAGAGGGGTAGAAGGCTAAAGAGAGAAGAATGTGTTGATTGATGATTAAGAGACCATAAAATGAGTTTTATAGGTTTATGATAGAGAGAGGAACTTATATATATGAGAGATATATTTAAATAAGAGATCACAATTTGTTGTTTGAGAAACAAGGTGTTGTGAGTGTAATCAAGCTTATCTTGGTTGAGTTGGTGCTTGGTCAAGAGAGAGTTGTAGCTACCTTGTAGGTTAGAGCTTGAAGAAGTGTCCTTAAAGCATCTAGGTTGGTTCCAAGTCGCTTAGGTGATTGGAACCTCCTTGAAATTTGTATCTTGCTAAATGACTAGCTGGGTTGGTGCTTGACTAGTGAGGGGTTGGTGTTCTTTGTGGGGTTGGTATCTCACTAGATGTTATTTCATTAATTATAAGATAGTAGTCCAAGTGGTGTGATAGTGTATTTTATCACCCATGATTTTTTCCCACATATATACAGTGTTTGTGTGTTATAATTTTACTTCATACTTGTTTTTATGGCTGATTGTACATTATTATATCTCTATGTTAGCTTGAATGGTTAATAAATGATGTATGGAATTAAGTGAAAATTTTATACACTGATTCACTCCCCCCATCTTAGTGGTTATGATTCCAATAATTGGTATCAAATCAATTCCTTTGGATGTGGATTTATGGCTTTAAGGTGATCTCAGAAGCACAAAATGGCTAGGCTTGTGAAGGTGGGTTTCAAGATCAACATGTTTATCAGTGTGTGGAATAATAAATCTTGGTGGATGCCTATTTAATCTCAACAGATGTTGCATGACAAGAAAGTGTTTAAATTATATGAATTCCAAGGTAGTCTAATTATTCAGCTAGCATGGTATAATGAAGGTGTTTCTTGGTTTAGGTTTGTACCTAAACTTGAGTCCTAGACCCTGCCAGGTCTATTAAAGCATATAAGCTAGTATAATGTTCTAATGACCTTTGACAAGATATCCTATAGGTTTTTATCAAGATTTAGGTTACAATAATATTATTTTGGCATTGAAATAAGATGCTATGAAGTGATATGTATAATCTAAAAGAGGTATTTAAGTGAAAGATGAGTTGATCATAAAGCAAAAAGTGTTGAGTTAAGTCTATGAAGCTATCATAAATAAGCTAAGGTTTGTTAGAAGCTTGAGTATGTTGATGATAGCTTTTTGAGGTCTATTTTATACTTCATGAGGTATAAAGGTATGAGCATGTATCCTTGTTATTTAATGTATGTTTTTAAAACATATATACTTTGAGGTGACTAGATCCAATAAAGGAGTTCTGAAAAGGAATATGAGTTATAGATTGCTTTGCAAGACCAATGAGGATATGAAGGTCCAAGAAGATGACTGTACCTTATGGGAATAGTCAATGATGTACAAGTTTAGTTTGGATGGTGATGTAGGTGTTTGAAACTTTTAACATGACTAATATAAATGGAGTTTTCAAGACCTCAAGGGATAGTGAAATAATGAAAATACAATGAATGTAATATGACTATAGATTTGATTACTTTTAATCATTACCATGTGGATTCAAGTTTTTGGTGAATGCTAAGGTAACATTAGGATCATATATTTCATGATAATAGTGTATAAGGACCTTGAAAAAGTGTGTGAAGTAAAATAATAATTAGAATACTCTTACTTAGAGGTATTACATGCCATAATAATCTTGATAGAGGTATGCTACAGAGATTGAGATCTAATAAGACCTAACTGATAGTTTTCTAGGTGGAAGTTATTTTGAGATGGTTAAAGCCATGATGGCTTATAGATAATAAACTATTATATGAAAAAAAAATTGATATGACACATGGACAATTAATATATCTTTTTATAGATGTCTAATATTGTTCTTTAGAATAATGTTATTGTTTGCAGATAGACCTAGTATATGTAGGTCTATATAAGATCAAATTGAAGATGGTTTCAAAAAGATATATGTTCCTGTGTATGTAGGTTAATGATGTATTTGGAAAACTTGAAAGGTGAGAATGATCTTAGGGGGAGATTTATAGATCTATGATTAAGAAATTGGATATTACAGTAGGTGTGAGCCTAAGGTGAGGTAAGTTTTTATTTGGATTGATTATAAGGAAATCAGTAGTATGCACATAGTATAAGGACAAAGGAAGAGATATTGGCCTTGTTTAGAAGAAGTCTGAGTCAAATAACATCTAGTGTTGACATGTGTTCAAATTTGAGGGATTGTTATGATAATTAAGTCAAGAGAAGATCATGTATGGCTTTAAGAGATCTCTAAGAAGGTAGTCATCAAGTTTAGGTCCAAATATTAGGTAGTAAGGTATGAGGAGATGAATGGATTCAAATCATAAGTAGATGATGAGCTACAAATAAGGTTTATAGAGTCATGACAAGTCATATTTCAAGATGATAAAAAATAGGTCAAGTTGAGAGACAATAGTTCAATAAATCTAAAGGTAAGCATTTGGTCAATTTTCTTTAGTAGCATTATTGAAATTAGAATGAAAATATAAGGTGGTATCAAAAAAGACACTTTATAATTAATGTCAAAGGGTGAGAGATATTAGATTGATGGAGAAGTTATATAGATCAGTTAATTTATGTTTTGCCATCAATATGGTTTGCCATAAATGATAAAAGGGGATATTGTTTCAAGTTATCATTGATGTCACGAGCTTGTGTATTAGCATTGATGGAAAAGTAAGCACAAGAAGGTGGCTATGGTCATTGGTATGTGGATGATTATTTGAGCCTACTATTATGATCTTTAAAGCTATTTGAGTGCCTTGTGAAGCATTGTGAGAGTATTAAAATGATTAGGTACACACCTGAGAGAATAATATACATTTGTTTGGCATGAGAGTAAGTTTAAAAGTGCATTTACAATGGTAGGAAAGTCTCAAAGTGGTATAGTACCTTAAAGTTCTATTTGATGGCCTAGTTCTTAAGCATGGAAGTGGTTTGTAGTAGCATGGTGATGGTGATATAGGTATGAATGAAATTGAAGTTATGAATAGTAGTGTTAGATAATATGAGAAGTTATTTTAACATGTGAATGAGGTATAAATTACATCTTTAGTGACAAGAAGGTTAGGTATTGAGGTTTAGTCCTTGCATGTTAAACCTAGTATGAAGGCACACGCTTAATAGCTTGATTAGGTGAAACTTATAATACTTATGTGAATAAGGTTGGAATATTGTGATCCTGGTATTATTTCATTTTATATGTGTATGACTTGTTAATAATAGTACAAGAGGTTACCAAGTGTGTTCAAAGGTCAAAATGTAACTGATAATTCTAGGCCTAGTGTGCAAAGAGACCTAGTGAGGTCTAATGAGGAGTAAAAGTTAGTTTTCAATGTGAAATATAAAATATGAGAATTTATTTATGTTATTTCAAGATGTTGATCAATTTTTAGGTAATGGATTGAAGGAGTAATCAAGAAAACACATTTTGAGGCCTCTTGAGCATACAAAATAAAGAGATGAGAGCCCGAGAAGAATATTTTGATGTTCATTGGCATGTGTACACTTTACATGGTGTATTAAACCTTTTTATAGATATTTAAAAGGGTCCTAATAATTATTTTAAAGTATTAGGAGGTGGTTTCAAGGAAATATTTGTATGAACAAACATTAAGAGGGTAAACTGGTCTAAAAACCTCTTAATGACTTGATTAGATAAATATTATTGGAAAGTGACCAAAATGGATTATTAAGGAAATTATGATGATTAAATGTGGTATATATCTCCTCAAATAATATCTATGTGGTATTTTTTTCTTAGGGTAGTGAGTGGAAGCTATAAAAATATGTTTGTTTCTGAATAATTTGATGTTATAGGTAGGGTTGACCAAGTCAATGCATGAAAGTGGATGGAGATTGAAGGTAAATAGTTTTTATTGATGTAAATGGTGTTTTTTGGATAGGTTATATCCTTTGTGTCAACTATTTTTGTCAATCAAGTTTACCTATCACTAAAATGGCTAAGAGTGAGAACAGTGAGAAAAACTAGTCAAAATGGGTATGTGTTTAGGGATTGGTTGTAGACAATTAGGAATGGATTAAATTTTTTGGGGTATTTTTTAAATACATATAACTCATGGTATATTTTCTGATAATTTTTTATTATTCTCATACATAATCAATAAGGTGTTCTCAAGATGACATCTCTGTATAAATGAAGATAATGAAAGAGTGTGTTTCAGATATTGGTCTATATATCTCATGTTTGCCATTAGACCTCTATAAATTTTTGTTTGAAGATTATATTATTATTTTTAAGGATAAATTAGATAATTTATAAGTAAAATTAAGTGTTCCAAATTTTTTTAAGATTCATGTTCACCATGACTGGTTCCTGAGACAGATTGACAGTTCTTGGTGTTATAGATGAAATGAAGAGTGTGAATCTATATGAAAAAATTTGATACATATAATGAATATATTATTGTTTTTTGGAATTAATTTTACCTATTAATTATTTATATGATATTTATATACAAATTTGAGGTGTTGAGACACGAATTCTAAAATGGCTTGTCAGATTGAGTATGGATAGTGTAAGAGAGACTTGAAAAATTGTTCTGTAAGACCAATAGTTGACACTAGAGTTTGATATATATCCATTTTAGGTTGATATATAGGTATTATATAAAATATTAAAGTGTATTATAAGTCATTAAATTTTACTTTCAATTTATAAACATAAACATATACATGACTATGTTTTTGGAGCTACAGGTAGTTCTAAGTGGTCATCTTGCAAAGGTGAGTTTGAAGTGACTTGAGCAGAGTTGAAGAATACATTAAATACAAAGATGTTATATAAGTCTCAATGGTTTATGGGAATATTTTTTTATTCATGGGAATTCCCTTTATATTTTAAATAATAAAATGTTGTTGACAATACTTTGGCAGTGTTTGACCATTCTAAGTGGTCATGTTGCAAGAGTTGGTTTGAGGCCTGTTGGACTATTTAGTGAAGTTAAATTAATATGGTGATGAACATGAGGTAATTAATTATATATAAATATTATTTTTTCATTTTTTAATTTGGAAAAAATATTTTTTTACTTTAGCTATGTGAAACATACTTTTTGGGTGTATGAAGGGTTAATGGTGAGTAAGCCTATTGGCATGGTTTAAGTGGTGAATTGGATGTACAGGTGGTGTGGAACTAAATGTATGTAATCATGGGTATATTTGAGGTGTATTATAAATTTTTAATCCATTATTTAATTACTTAAATTGTTTCAATGGGTCAGAGTGTAATGTGTACCTTAGAAAAGACCCAATTCCATTAGGTCTCTATCAGGCCTAATTGGGTTTTGGTCCTAATGAGCTTGTTCGACCTATATGATGGTTTTTTCACCTATGAATTTTTTTTATGAACCATTATAATGATAATTTATCTATTTAAATGTGTTTGGCTGACCAATATGGGTGAGATGACGAGTCAAGTATAAATATAAGGCCTAATTGACCTATTTGAGTTAGTTATAATTTTTTTTGAAGATTGAAGCGAAGAAAAGAGCTATTAAAGGAGTAGAAGTAGGTAATTGAGGAAAATAATAATAATAGAGAAAACATGTTTAATATATAACATATATTCTATAGTTGGATTATAAGGTCAATTGACCTTATGAGCCTAAAAGAGGCATGTTGAGAGAATGAGCCTAGAAGGTTATTTAAGAGGGGTAAAAGGCTAAGGAGAGTAGAATGTATTGATTCATAATTAAGAGAACATAAAATATACATCATAGTAGTTTTAAAAGTGTATTATAGAGATAGTAAGTTAGATATAGGAGAGAAAGAGTTGAAGAAGAGATCACAATCTATCATTTGAGCAACAAGGTGTTGTAAGTGTGATCAAACTTGTCTTGGATGAGTTAGTGCTTAGTCAAGAGGGAGTTGGAGCCACCTTGAAGTTTGGATCTTGAATAAGTTTCCTTGAAGTGGTTAGGTTTGTGCCAAATAATTTAGGGGGTTAGATCTTCCTTACAAGTTAGAGATTGCTAAAGGACTAGTTGGGTTGGTTCTTAACTAGTGAGGGGTTGGAGCCTCATTAAATGTTATTTAATTACTTATAGGATAGTATTAAAATTGGTTTGATAGTGGGTTTTATCATTCATGATGGTTTCCCACATAGCCATAGTGTTCATGCATTATGCTTCTACTTCATACTTTTTTTCATGGTTGATTATACATTGTTATATCTCTATGTTAGCTTGAATGGTTAATGAATGATGCATGGAATTAAGTGAAAATTTTGTACACTGATTCAAACCCCTCTAAGTGGTTGTGCTTTCAAAAATATAAATCATCCTCTATAGTTCAAAGCACACATAATCCTTTCATAACACCTCTTCTAAGGTCACAAATTGGAATATGTTCTAATTATTGACCAATATTGATCTTTAATGTACTTGAAATAATGAAAATGGAATCATGTGGTGGTTGAAATCTACCTTATTGCTGATCTATAGGTTCATTAGGCCTAGAAAATTCCATACTTTGCTACCCCAAGATGCTTGATTTTTATTCCCTAATGTTTTCTACTTGTAACCCTTATTGTTATTCAATAACTTACTGGAAACCCACACTTGGCTATCCTAAAATTTTTGGTTCTTGTAGATCATAGAATTTAGTCATTGGTTGTCCTAAAGACTCCCCTTTTTAAAGCTCATCACT
Organism: Torreya grandis; assembly: GCA_037957365.1. Classification (NCBI taxonomy): domain Eukaryota; kingdom Viridiplantae; phylum Streptophyta; class Pinopsida; order Cupressales; family Taxaceae; genus Torreya; species Torreya grandis. Next base: position 3,007,724 of record JARHVA010000727.1, on the reverse strand, counting down.
TTCATCAATGGGTTACCTTTTAGTTTCATAATTTTGACTTGATTTTAAATCATCACATGGGATGAAATCATCCTTTGGAAGATTTATGGGTGCTTCTTGAACAAGCACATCTTTTCCAACTTCTATTTGGATGGTGGATACCTCTACACTTGCCCACAAATCTTTTGCTATCATCTATTGATATAACCTCTTGAAGATTTATTGTTTCCATTGGAAATTTTCATTTATGAGTTGTTTTTTCCATTGGAAATGTTCATTGATTTATTGTATAATACTATCATTATATTTGAATCAACACCTATTATTTTGAGGGTAAAAATTTGGGTAGCCATCACCACTCCATGTTCCCTACAACTATATCAACAAAAAATTCTACAAACACAATCCTTCACAGGATGGTGGGATCTCAAGATCTAATACCACTATAATATCCCCAAATGGAATAATTATTGAAAACAAAAAACTATAAAATATAAAATACACATTAAATCTCTGATACCACTATAATATCCCTAAGTGGGAATATTTCTAAAAAAACTCACACTATAATAAATTGATTACACTATATCATTGATGAAATACATAAAATTACTAAGAATACATTAATATAGAAATATTATAATACATTTGCTTACATATAGACTCCTTTGAAGCAAAAATGCAATTTTTGAATGAAACTACCACAAGCCAGCTAGGGAGGATCTCTCACTAGAAAAAATAACAAACCTTAGAGGGTTTTCATCCTCAAAGATTTATTCAATCTAAGAAATTTCATCTTTAGGAGAGGAATAAGTTAAACACAAGTTCAAACTCTAAAAATGGGGGGTTTATAGTAAACAACATTCATATCTTTAAAAGGGAGAGAGCTCTCCTTATTATAATTTTATAATGAGGAAGGGAAGGAGAGAAGAAGCATGAGGAGAGAGAAATTGTAGCACCATATCTCCATGTGGGCCAAAATATCTACTATTGTGCATGTGACCCCATGTTCAAGGGTCAAGAGAGAATCTTCTACTTTCCATCATTTTCTATATCACTCGAAAATGTCCTCCTCACTCATACATGTGGTCAATAGTTAGATGTTTGTCCCCTTATGAGAATGGTTAAAAGTAGATTGCATAATTATTCCCTCTTTTGTCTTTATTTCCAACCTTCCATGTGCTTCCAAAATTATTTGGAATCTTTTTCCAATTTTTTACCCACTTCAATCAAGAATAGTGATTTTATGCCCCACTATCCCATATGCTCTCCCAACACCTTTTAACCTATTTAAAAAGACTTCACAGTCCAAAAAGAGATTCCCTCCTATATTTATGGCCCACTTTATTTCACATCAACTTTATCACATGTGAGTTACCCTGTGGGCCATGCCACATCATCCATAACCACCTCATATGTTACATCATCAACTATATCATAATGAATAGTGATAGTAAATAGTAAACATGAATAATACCTATGAATAGTAATTGATGAATAGTGTCTTGGCCTCAAATCATTCCTTTACAACACCCAATGTATCATATGGTAATGAAATAGGCTAAAAGTCATCTACAAATTTATGTTAAGGAAAGAAGAGGACATTACATTCCTATTACTCCCTTGACCCATTTTGGTCCCCTTGATTATGACTTTCCTAATCATTTTCTCTTTATTTCAAATACTAACCATGAATGATATAACCACCACCATAGGTAATGGAACTTCCCTTATATGTTACATAAGCATCCCTTAGTTTACATAACTACCGTGGTGGTTATGTAATTTAAGTGGTGGTTTTTATGCTAAGGGGTAGTTTTACATTAAATGTGTGCTGGTCTTTTAATTTTAAGTGATGTTTTTTTAAAAAGAAGTGGTAGTTATACAACCACCCATACATAAAACAATAGTTCTATCATAGTTGAAATTCCTTATAGAATTATCTCCTATGACTCAAGTTTTGACACAACTTACATAACTAGAATCATTTTCTTAATTTTGTCATCTTATGTTTGCCTCTATCAAGCCCAATTGACTCCCTCTTCCATTTTTATTATTCTTTAGTTCCTTTCAAGTTGAACTCATTAACACACCTAGTTGAAATCTTCCATGTAAGCTCCCATCTCTTCCTATAAGAAGACCAATTTTGGCCTAATTTCAGATCTAAAAATTACCATTATAAATTTTTATTGAGAAGTTTTTGCAACCAAAACCTTGCTCCAATTATTAGAAGATTCGGCCTCTATTTTTTATGAGTCAACTAAATATTTTTAAGTGAAGAAGTTTTCTTGGTGAAATAAACTTAGAATTTTCAATCTAAGACATCAGACAACCTTAGGTCAACTGCTCTCCATTTGTGGATTGCATCCCCTCTTTTCTCATCTTGTCCTAGAGTTTGTGCATCCTCTATCTAGAGATTTTTATAATTTATATATGAGCATACAGAGCTATCATACTAAGGTTTCTTCTATCAACACACCACATGTACTTTAGCTGATTTATGTCAGAATCATGTTGGAGTTTTCTATATTTCTAATATTTTTTTATTAGATTTTATTTAGTGTAAATTTTTATTCTGTTAGATTAGTTTCTCATATTAAAAAAAAGAACTAAATTTAATGTGAAATATATCTATCCCTTTTCATTTATCTTTTCTAAAAAAACATAACTAGTTTTGATTTATGATTACATAATAGTAGATTAGTTTTATTCCCAATTTGTAATACTTTTTTTCAATCATCTTGAAAAATATCTTATCAAGTGTTTAGATTATTTTTGGTCAAAATAACTTTTCTCTTTCAATATCTAAATGAGTCTCTTTCACTCCAAACAATCACCTAGTTAAACATATAATGTTACATCCTAATTCTCCTTTAGACTTGTTAATTTATTTCTATAGATTTTGTGGTTAATTATTGGTTAATTTATTGTTAAACATTTAGATTTGTAATATGTTGATTTCTAATAATTATATATAACTTATCATCATGATCTTTAGCTTGTTTGTTAGTTGTAAATATTTTTTTATGGTACATTATGATCATAATTATTCAATTTGTTTAGTTACAACTTTTTATCATAGATTATTTCATGATATGGTCTGACTACTAGTTATTGTACTGAGGTAGATGTAGGATGGATTCCACCCTCCAGATTATGACTGAGGGAGGGTATCATCAGAGAGGATGGGGTAAATTGAGATGTTGGGGGGATAGAAGAATGAGACTAAAACCCATAAACACACCATGATAGAATATTATTACTATTTAGTTATGTTTGTTTCAATATTTCATTGATTGTGTTACATATTACTTTAATATTTGCATGTAATGATTTTGATGAGCTTGCATATTTTTAATATCTTGTTGGTTATAATTTATGTAATTAATTATCATAAATTATGCATTTATATTATTTTATGATCCTTATAGTATGCAAAGTAAAAAAATAAATGTTTTTTGGAATGTTAATTTCTTGGGATTGGTCTTGTATGATTACCTCATTTTGTTATGTTGCTTTTCTCTCAAACTGCCTACTAGTTTAAAGTGGCTAAACACCATAGGGTTAAATGGTTGGCATGTTTTAAACATTATTTGTTAAATATTTGATGTAAAAAATAAAATCATATTTGTATGAGGAAGTATATGGCTAACTTAGAGACCCATGTTTGATTTAATAGGGGTTATATTTCTAATTAGAAGACATTATGGTTTTATTAAAAGTCAAATACCAATCTTTATCTAGAATGTTGAGGTGATTATGTAATAAATCATATTTTATAGAATCTAAGGCATTGAATAAAATAAGATGCATGGAATTTTTGTAGCAATGATTTTTTGATTCAAGGGGAGACTTTTGGAGAAGTGCATGTTTTTGCTATCATTATGTTTATTTGTTTAAAAGCATGACTAGTAGTGAGGTTATGGTTAGTCACCATGCCAAAGATGTAGAATATTATTAAAAAATTGGAGATTCATTTATGGGAGATCCAATTTTATGGGGGTTGTTCACTTATTTATCATGCATAACTTGAGCTAAAGGAGATATATGGAGGAGATAAGGTTTTAAGGAGGATGCATGTGGATGAGGATATAGTGGAAAAAAGAATTAAGATTTTAGACAAACTTGGACTGCATTTATTAGATAGGGTTTGTTGATTTAAAATTAATGATTTTATAATTATGAAATGATTTACATATTATTTATAGTATGTGTTTTTGAATTTCTTGAATTGGGTCTTAATATTTTTTATTATATTTAATACACACACACACACACACACACACACACACACACACACACACACACACACACACACACACACACACACACACACACAAGATTATATGTAATTGACCTTGGGGATGGGTTTAGCCCATCCATAGGGTCAAATACATATCAATCCTAACCCTTGTTAAAATGGATGTGTATTTGTGTATCTGTTGATAGATAAATAAAACTAGGGTTTCATTTTTGGGATTCGTTACAAAGGAAATTCGAAACCTAATTATGGAAAATTATAGGTTTTATCAATGAATAAGTTTTACTTGAAATCATTCGATTATAATTTGAATATGTCATTATATATATGATATTGAAATGAGGTCAACTCTATTTTTGCTTAAATAAACCTTTGTGCATGAAGGTATAGCGTTTATACTCTTTTTGGGTTTAAAATGATGGCCTTGGGTATATTTAAGCATTATTACACTTATTTTATGAATATGTCTTAGTTTTTGAATGACTTCAAGAATTATTTATAAAAATAATTATAATATAAACATATGTAAATGACCCTGGGGATGGGTATGATCCATTTACAGTGCTGAGTACATATAAACCTAATTCTTGTGTATGAGGTTGTGCATTTAAGTAGCCATTAGAATAAATAGAAGGTAGGCTTTTCTTTTATTTTCCTATGTGAGTTAACATATAATAAAATTATAAATAATGGATATGGAAACTTTATTATTTTTAACACTTCATTCATGTTAGGTAAATTTTGGGACTGGGTGCTATTTTAATTCAAATCCTAGTATGACAAGTTGTAGGTGTTTGTTAACATGTTGATTTTTTGAACCACTCAGATATAATTATGAACTTTTTGTTATAAAAATGTGTTATGAAAAATAGGTTGAGTTTTTATAATTTAATATAGACTCTTATGCATGGATGAAATTTAGTGTTTTATAAATGAACTTGTATGTTTGAATTGAGCAAGTTAATACTCTTGTTGAAATTTGTTACCTTGGGTAAGTTAATTAAAAATAATATTAATAATTGTGTGTGTGTGTGTGTAAATAAATAGGGGTTAGTGAATGAACACTATAAGACTTGTGTGTGTATGGGCATGCAAATTTAAATGCTTGTGCCTAAATATGTTGAACTATTTGAAGCTTTTAAGCTAAATCCTATAGAATGTTGATTATAGAGGAATAATCATGTTTAAGAAGTTTTAATTTTTATAGACTATATGTTTATAAAATTGAATATTAAATGTGTTAATATGACTCAATACAAATGATTATGTAATAGAGAAATATCCAGAGATATATTCTAATTATGTTACATTGTGTAATTATATTTATATGTGTATTAGCGTATTTACATCCTATGGATATTGTAAGTGTATGGAATTTACAAATAAAATTGTCCATTAATGAGTTGTATGAGGAAACATGCAACTATGAATTAATATCAGGGTAGGAATTTTTAGACTATTTTAGTTGTTCTTATGTTATGAATAAATTAGTAGATTTAATTAAAAGGCAATGATTATGATCAGTTAGCTGATTTGAACTATTTAGATGCATATGATAGAATATATGGGATCATATAATTTTTTTATATTCATATGTACTATGGCATTTTTATATCAAAATATATTAATTAAATTTTTTGATTTAGTATTAATTATACTAAACAAGTAGGTTAGATGGACTTCATGTACTTAGTGTCACTAATAGGAAGATTTGAGGTAATCCAATTGAGTTGTTTGTGTGAATTTGATTTATTTTAGAGATCTAAAAACTATATTAAAACTTTAGCCAAAGTAATGTTTATGGTTAAAACACTGTCAATTCATTTATTTGATTTAGTTTTTATATTTTGCACAATATCATGTTAGAACATATTTATTTATGAAATGCTTCATGTAATAGTTATCTTATAGCACATAGGTTTTAGTTGACATTATTAATTCATCCATCATCATTATCTGCCCATCCATGAAGGGAGGGATATTCCATAATCAGGAGATTGTGTGGTGGATCTATGATCCATGGTTAGTGTATAAAAATACTTATATGATATTCTGCGTCCATTCCAGTAGTCAATTGATAGATTGTATACTCATGAATACTTTTGGATAATAAAAATTTTATTTAGACTCGTATGTTCTTTGGAACATAATATAATTTTTAATATGATATTGAGATATGCAATAATGTATACTTGTACTATTTGATGTCAATTTTAAAGTTACAACATATGGTTGTTTATTTTTGTATCAATTATGATATTTACTCCAATAGTGGTTTATTTTTAATCTGTGTATTTTGGAACTATTCTATGTTTTACTTGTGAAAGCAAACCTATATTCAGTATAGTGATCATTAACTAAATGAATCATATGTTTAACCTAATCGTTAAAGAATAGTTTATTTATTGATGAATTTAGTTAAATATAATTTGTTGTTAGAATTAGTTAAGGTAATTTTTTAATGGGTTAATGATTAAAAAAATAGTTGACCTAATTCTAGTTTAACCTAGAGGGATTGTTACATTATGATATCAGAATTGAGGCTCAAACTTTTAGAATTAATGAGTCCACTAATGTATTCTTTTTCTTCTTTTTTCATAAAGAGAATTTCTCATTAAAGACTAGTTGGAAAGGGTACTTCCAATGTTAATAATACAAACCCTCCAGTTAACCCAAATTAGTTTGTCACTAAATAATTTGCAAAGCTTTATCAGATTATCACAACCATGAATGAGACTAGGGATCGATTAACTACCCTTAAACATATAGTTCATGGAAATGTAGAGGAAAATAATTAAGATGATTCTAAAGATCATCCTATTGATCAAAAAGTTCCTTAGGAACCTAGGTAATAGTAGGTGCCACAATATGCAAGAGCTCGTGTATTCGCAGAGCTTTTATGAGACATGAATAAAGTTAATCTACTCAAGTTTGATGGAACTATTTTTGGAGATGGAGGAAAAGCATAGATAACTGAGATTGAGAAGTATTACAAAATATAGAATTACTTTGAATCCATAAAAGTGGTTTGGGGAGATTACCAATTGGTAGGTAAAGCAACAATGATGTGGGAAAACAATAAGTTAGAGATGAATCTCAACTCTACTACCACCACGTGGGAATAGTTTGTGACCTTTTTCAAATCATGATGGCTACCCCAATTATATTTTCACCAAAATTTAATAAATTTTTATAATCTAAAGCAAAGATACCTTTCATTAAATGAATATTAATATAAATTCACCAAGCTCCTAAAATATGTTCCTCAGTATTAGACATATGAGAGGTTTCACATCAAGAAACTTATTATGGCATTTAAACCCCAAATTAGATGTGAGGTGGATATACACAGGCCATCCACTATGGATCAAGTTTTCAAAATGGTATTAAATCAAGAGTATAAACTAAATTCACTTGCTTAGGTTAGAGATAAATTCAATAAAAATTTTGGAGGTCCTAAAATGACTTTCAAAAAGAAAAATTGGAAAAGGAGTGGAAAATATAAAAATCAAATCAAGAATTAGAATGCAAATATTAGTAATGATTGAGGGAATAGAAAAATAGGAAATGGTTTCAAAGGAGGTTTTAAATGAAATCAAAAATATAATATGAAAGGACTACTGTGTGTATGCTTCATTTGTAGAGGTGATCATTATGCTATGGAATATACTCAAGGGAATTCAGATGGTAAAAACAAAGGTTCTACTCTATGGTAAGGATATTTTAGAATAAAATTCATGAAGATATTGACAACCATCAAGATGAGTTTTAAGATTCTCCTATTGAGCTATCAGGTACTTTATTTGGTCATCCAATTTTAATTTTAATTGAAACTAGAGTTACTAAATTTTTATCGCTCCTAAAATACTTAATAAGTTGTCTAGAAAAGCTATATTTATGGAAAATGCATGGTTATTTGAATATGAGAATAAATCTAAGGTCAAGGTTGATTAATTTTTGGTTGAAGCTGAGATCAAACTAACCAAATTCACTATGGTAGTAGATCTATTTTTAAAATGACTAGGGACATATGATGTGATCTTAGGAATAAACTAGTTAGCTCAGCATAAAGCTAAGGTGGATTGTTTTCTTAAAAAGTTAGAATGTTTAGATGATTTGGAAAAATAAATATAAATATAGGGAGTAAATATGGAGATAAAACTTAGACAAATTTCTATAATTCAGTTAAACAAAGCACAGATAAAATGGTGTCAAGTATTTATTTTTACGATAAATGAGATGGAAGAATCAAAGGAACCTTCTAGTGAGGATTTTAATTTTCTTCAATATTTTTGGTATGTTTATCAATGAATATTTAGGTTTACCAAATAACAAAGAGTTTAATTTATAAATTGATATCATTTTAGGGTCTGACTTGGAATCTTAAGCCCCATACAAAATGATGACAACCATATTGGTTGAGTTAAAGGCTCAACTACAAGAGTTATTTTCTAAAGTGTTAATTCAACCAATCATGTCACCATTATTGGAACATTGTAAATGATGTCATTAATGTGTCAAGGTGAGTGGATGAATATCATTAATAGTCTAAGTGATTGACAAAGTGTGTAATGTGATTGTTCTAGTATGCTTGAAGTGTGATTGTTGATCTTCAATTTTAGCATGATTAGAGATGTTCAAGGATGAGTATATTGATTTGAGGATGTGAAATAGGTCCATAATATGTTTTATATTATTTTATTTCATGTGTGCATACGTGTAATTCATTTGGCTGTCCATAGTTTTCATCTAGACACTTTGGGTCCAATGGTAGAAAATCTAAGTAGGTAGTTTGATGATGCCACCATTACCATATGTAAATGATTCAAGGGGAGTTGGTCATATGGTTTTGATAAAATTAATCCCTAGTTAATTAGTGATAAATTTAAAATAATTAATATAAGTTCATCAAAATATATGTAAGGTTAAAGTTGGGCTCCCAGGCAGTTTGATAGTGTTTTCCCATACTTAGCCAATTTTGCATGAGGCAAAAAAGAGCTAAGTAAGAATTTTAATTTATTAATATCTCCCATGTGTGGACATTTTAGGAGAAGGTAATTATATGGATTTGTTTATTTTTATACATATTTTATTTTAACTAACTTTTATGTCAAGTGCTAAATCACAACACAAGATATGCATGTTCAAAGTTGGCCTCATAGATAAGTTTTTGACATAGTTGACTCTATGGTAGAAAAATATGAGTGAGAATTTTAATGTAATTATATATGAAACATGTAAAATTTTCAAGATAATATTATCACATGGTTGGATTTTCCTATGTGACAAGATCATATGGTCTAAATTTTAGAACATGTGCTTGAGCGAAGTAAAAGATATGGAGGTGCAAAGTTGGCCTTCCAAGCAAATTTCAATGGTTCCCATAGTCATTTTGTGCACAAGTTAAAGTTTGAGAAACATCGATAGAGTGCATTGATATAAGATGTTATGAATGTATGTGAGGATTAAAAGTGTCATGATATTATGAGAAAGATAAAATTATGAACTCTTTAAGGTAAATATCTAATTGATTCGTAGAGATTGACGGTGTGAGATGAGTCAAAGTTGCCAGATTATATGAGATAAGGTCAAAAATTTTAAGGTTTAATTTTTGAACATTGGTGCCTATGTATTAAATTTTAGAGAAGATAGGAAGTGTGAGATTGATCTAAAGTTGAGAGGACATGAGATGTAAGCATAGTGTTCAAATATTAACTGTGACCATTTGTATTTGAATTTGCAAAGGAAAGACTAGTGTTTGGTTTTTGGCCCATATATTTATCTATAGATATAATTTTCTCATGGTGTAAAAATAGAACTTGTATATGAATCTAAGGATCTTCTAGAAATATAATTTTAAAGGTCTAATTATGTGTAAAGTTAATGAATATTGAGATCCAAAGTTGTCTGAGTGTTTGATTGTGTTCTGTAAGTAACTCGAGAAGGGTAATTGAGATGTTTAATGATGAATTAGATATTTGGGAATGTTTTATACTCCATGAGGACTATTTGTGTGAATTATTAAGGTTTGAACATTTGTATATAGTATGAAAAAATATTAATAATTTGATTGTGTATTCGTTCATGATGATCATGTGCACCAGGTCAGTGTTTGAGTTGTTTGAGCATATGAAGATGTGAGAAATTTTGAATGTGATAATTTTATGATGTCAAAGGGGACATAAGGAATGTACCTATGTAATTGAAAGTGTTATTATGTTCTTTTTTTTATGAAGTACTAAATGGGTGAATGGGTCTTCATGAGACCTATACGAGTTATAAGAGCCTATTTTGATAGGTGTAGCTACCTAAGGGTGACCCATGGATGTTATGGCTTAGCTATGAAGTTTTTATTGAGATGTGTATTTGTATGATATATGATGTAAGGGTTAAGGCATGCCTAAATGGATAACTAAGATGGTGATGATCATGATTACTCTATAAATAGTGAAATCAAATGTGTTGGTTTTTAGACTTGAGGGAGAGATGTGTGAGATACTTGAGGGATGCTTGTGTATGTTAATTATGGAGTGAAGGAGGAGTAGAGTTAAATATGGATTATTTAAAGAGATAAACATATTTATGACTATTTATTTGACCTATAAGTCATAATTTTGATGGTAGAATTGTGCTCTTGTTGTTTGAGTATGTGTGAAGGTGAAGAGTGATAATTAGAGGTCCATCATCAGGTGTTAAAGTCATTATTTCATATGTGGATGTGTTTTTAGGTTTTATTGTGTTATCTTAGAATCTAAGGGGGTTACAACCTCTTTACAAGGTAAAAATTTATAAAAGTTTGGTTGTTATTGTAGCTCAGCTAGACAGGTGTTATAGCACCTTCTGGGATTGTAGACTCATTAAATAGGGATTATAGTTCCTTGATTAGTTGCAAATGGTCTAAATTATTTCTTGTTTTTATAAGATAGTAGTCAAATTATAGGTTCTAGTGGGTTTTCTCCCCTAAGAGGGTTTCCCACATATGTCATGTGTTATGTGATTGATCTTGCATTGTCTTTCTTGCTCATTATTATGAATGTTGTGCATGATTCATGAATGCTTATGGTAATTGATTAAAAACTTGAAAGGATTAAAATTGAAGTTGGATTTTCTAGACTCACTGATTCACCCCCCTCTCAAATATTATACCTCTAAAAACCATGGGGTGCACTATTTTTGTTCATTAAAAATAAGGATGGAACTTTTCATCTGTGTATTGATTATAAGATGTTAAACAAGGCAATGATAAAAAAAACAAGTATCCTCTATCTCACATTGATGATATATTTTATCAAATGTGTGGATCATCAATTTTCTCAAAGATTGATCTTTAAGCAAGATATCATCAATTAATAATTTGTGAGGAAGACATTCCAAAACTAGCTTTCAAGACTCATTAAATGCATTATGATTTCACAATTCTTCCTTTTTAACTAATGAATGCACCTGTTTAAGTATTTTTTCATTTTTATTTAAATTAAATATTACTTACTAAAAGCTCAAATTAAAGTAGGGTTTATGGTGAATACATATGGATTAAAAGATGTTGTGCACTACTTTGAATCTAGTGATTATGAGATCTTATTTTTGGTTGGGAAGAATAACCTATACACATGTAAACACTTGACAAAATTGGATTAATAGATAATTGAATGAGCTTCTTGGTCAGAAACTAGTCTCAAAAAGTTGTGAGCTTCCTCAAATATATGTCAACTCACTTATTTACACAATCAAGTAGATAAACAACATATGAAATTACATTAGATAAAAGATATGATAATAATGCTAATTAAGATTCAGTCCTTAATTAAGCTATTAATGTAAATGTAATATTCCTCCCAATAAGTTGAATCAAAGTATATATCATCCTATATGATAGCTAATTAGTCTTTAGTGGCTTGGAGAGAGGGTGAATAAATAATTTCACAAAGAGATAGCTTGAAGTCTATGACACTATGAACAATAAACAAGGGTTTGGAAACTATAGGGAGATTAGAAATACTAATTACATCATATACTAAGCTTGATAGAGTCATCTACATACAAATACCATATTCAAATGATAGAAAATTAGTAAAGTATTATAGACAAGGGTCTAGGATTAAGGTCTTAGGTTTTGAAAATTAGAAATAGTGGATCGATGTTGATACTAATAAGATAAATGCCAATCTATAGAATCAATGTTGATTTAGAATGAATCAGTATTGATTCTCTCTATGATTGAGTTTAATAAAAATATAGAATAGATGAGATACATTGGATAAAAATACTAATAAAAGGATACAGAGGGATGTTGATCATATTGTAAAGATTAGAAAAGTAGATAAAAATAAAATAATTGATATAAAATGAAATAATAAAACATGATGGCTTACCTTCAATTTATTTGCAAGTAGAAAGAAATTCCTCCACAAATGTAGGTAGTTTCTTAGGCTTGATAGAGGATATGGATTGAATGCAGTGAAATTTTGGTAAAGTGTCATTAAGGACATCACTAATTCTCCAATAAATCTAGTAGCAATTCATGTTTCTAAGTTTTTGGGTCTAGAATGCAAAGGTTGGCTTGGTATTTATGGATTGACATTGATCTAGAGAATTAACACTGATTGTGGGTGAATCATTGCTAATTCACCCAATTTGTCACCTTTAATTCAATCATGGGTAAAATTGGCTTTGATACACATGGAGTTGTTGGTAACAAACTCATGTGAGGGTAAAGTGGTTAAGGGATAGATTACTTGGGTTATTAACATATTTTGGAGATTTTGGGGAGGGGGTGTTAAAAGGTAATAGTAAATGCAAGTTACCAAGTTATAAATGGTAAATATACTAAACCTTAGGATAGGGATTATTTAGGAGATGTGAATAAAAATAAGGACCTATAACACCTAATTAATCATCCATAAGGTACAAAATTATAGTGTCTACATTTTCACCTTTTTATGGAGTAGTATGGAATACATGCTATGAGACAAAAACCATGAGAGGTCCACTACCCCAAGTTTATGTGAAGATGTATCCCCCCTCAAATAAGGAGCTGGTGGAGGCTAATGAGTGGGTGATGGGATTTAAAAATATAATAATGGATGGATGGGAAGATAATAGATGGGCTCTAATAAATGTGGAGGCATAACATGAAGTATATGTTTTCACTAATAAGATGTAAAGTAATATAGGTAGAGATAACACAAGGTAAATTCTATAATAAAATGCCATAACTATGAATAGGTGGGATTAAATAAAGTCTAAACAAGAGAATAAGTGATAAGATTGGCTTATTGAAGCATCCAATGTGTTATACACTTTAAATGTTACCTATTGACAAATGTTATCAAGGAAAATTTCACTCTCGAGATCCACTGAGGGGAGATACCTAAAAGAGTACATGCCTTACATAGGTTATGATACCAACAGGGGGTCAAAATACACAAAACTAAAATGTATAAGTTGAATAATAGGGTAGATGTGGCAAGGTACCAGGATAAATCTAAGGAGAAGGGTTGGATGTACATAAAATTATAATTAGTATAAAAATGGGGCCAATCAATGCCAATCTAAAATGAATCAATGATGATCCACCTAAATGGCACCAATCCAAAATAGATTAGTGCCAATCTAAAGTTAGGTATATAAGCAATTTTGATGTGGAAAAGGGCTCATTTTCTATTTGTTAAACCCAAAAGATGATTTAGATCTCAAACGATGAGAGTGTTATAAAATGAGATAGAGGCTAGTGACAATGGATTAAGGTGATGACAATGCTCATAGGATGAGGTAGGTCTATTATTTTATTAATTTTTTGGTTTTTTTGAATTTTTTAGTTTTTAGGATTTTTAAGAGCTAGGATAGGGCTAGGATTATGGGAAGATGATGTTGGAGAATTGATACTAATTCCCTAGTGAATCAAATATGATTCACAGGGAATCATAGATGTTTCACCTAAATAACATTGATCTAGATGAAACAACACTGATTATAAGGGATCAATGTTGATTCACACAAAAAATATGAAGGGATTAGATTCAATTCTAGGGTTAGGATAAGTTAGAGTTTTTAATGATATTTTAGGCTTATAGCAGATATTGGTGATAGACATGGGTTTTACTATGGACATGGGATCAAGTGTTTCCCTTATTGGATAAACTAAGAGAGTAATAAGGTGATGATGATTGGGACCATCTAGAGGTCATAGGCTTAGGAGGGGTACATCACTATAGATGCATCCATTGAGAAACATGATTACTAGTTATATTGGTGGAGCTTTGGGATGTCACTACTGGGATGGGACCTTCTAATTATTGATCAGGGAGATGACCATCATGAAGGAGGATATCTACCATATTCTATGACTTCTAGTAAATGGAGCACCAATAGTACATATGGATGAGTAGGAATGAGGAGTATCCTTGACACATCTATATGGAGATGACACATATAATATCAAATTTGTTGCTAGTGGTTTCACTTTTGAGCCTCTATATAGAGCTGACATAGTGGGGAGAGGCATAATTATGATGATGATGTTGGAAATATCTTGCTATGCACTCCTAAACTCAAGGGGTAGATTTATGTGGAGCTTAAGTGGGGTTATTGTAGACATGATGGATAACCATATAGTTTTTTCATAGTCATCAACTTTATTTCCATATATTTATAGGGAACTTTAGGGTTCAAGGACCTAGAGGTGTTATGGACTAGATGCTATTACCATTCTATAGTTTTGGTCCTATGTTAACATCAAGATAGTGCATCCTACTTGTACCCCATAGATATGGTGGTATGATATAGATTACAACATGGCCTTCCTATGATGTAAAGCAAATACTACATAGGGAGACACAAATGGTATCACCTATGACCTCAATTACTATAGAGGAGTTTTAGAGGGATTAAGTGAGAAAGAAATTATTTGGAGACTATATCTAATATTTCTTATGTGAACAAGGGTAGAGGCAAAGATGATAAAGATATGGAGGGAGTATTGGGT
>JARHVA010000727.1:2925000-2990000 GCA_037957365.1 Torreya grandis | reverse complement strand
AAGATGTTTCCATCTTGTATACCCAGAACTAAGTTTACCCCTAAAATCCATTTGTGACAATCCATATAGACTTATCAATGCATGAAGTCTACTAAATTAAAGAAAATTGATCAATATGAAAAGCTTTCTAAGGATATTTTTATGCATGATAGCCATCCTTCAAGGGAGTGGTATATATATATATATATTTTTAGATATGTTTTTTTTGAAACAACTATCCTTACAGGGAGTAGTTTATGCTTTTGATATTTTATTTATGTTTGCCAATTTTGTGGATTTACATAGTTGTCCTTGAAGAGAGTAGTCTATTTATTTTGCTTTGTTTATTGTAGATGCTTTGTTTTTTTTTTTGATCCCAATATTATTATGTATTGGCCTCAAGTATCCTGAGATAATTTTCCAAAGCTTTGATACAAAAGATAAAACACTTATTCTCAAAATGAATTAGTGATAAGGAGGGGTTTAGGGAATAATGATTTGGAGCTCTTTCCTATTATAGGTGAATATTATCCAATTAGAGAATGATATGAATAGAGATAGGGTATTCATATTTAAGGTTAAAAATAGGCAATGCTATCGGATAACCACATGTCTCTATATATCATTATTTTGTATAAGAATAGTAAGGGTATGAAACCAAAAAAGTAAACTAGGCAAACCAATGTGATTAATATTTATTAATAGTAGAAAAGACATAGATGCAATGCATTAAGAGGTTCTCATTCTAATTTTTCATCAAGAGAGGCCAATCAATATGCCCCAAATCGATACTTATGGGTGATAATATATGGTTCGAGCCAATTTAGAGAAAAATTTCCCCTTTTTATTTTTTCCATATTACTGACATGTTGAATTTCCTTTAATAAGACAAGGTCAAACATATTAAATTCATGTTATTTTAGATTTTTATTATAATCATGTTTTATTCATTCCTGATATACATGTAGATGGTCAAGGGTAGCCAAGCCATGCTCATCTAAGAGTTTGAGCTGGGCTAATCATTCCTAATGAAATTCATCCTCAAAAATGATATATTTTAGGGAGATGTAAAGGTAAGGAATTTGAACTTTGAGATGAAGTAAAAATTTAGTATCATAGACTAGGGAGAATGGATTATCACCCATAGGGGTTTGAATACTAGTTCAATAATCCCATAAGGCAAAGTGAATCATTGCCTACTTTATTAATAATTTTGGTTAGGATCTTGAAAAGAGTCTTATTGGATACCTCAGCCTATCCATTAGATTGAGGATAGTAAGGTGAGGAAAATTTAAAATCACAAAGCTCTTGAACCTTTTTTTGTTAAATTTTTTTTCCATTATCTATGATGGTCTTATGATGGATGCCAAAGTGACAAATGATATGTTGACTTATGAATTCAATGATTTTATCTACTTTGGTTGAGATAAGGGGGATAACCTTTACCCACTTAGTAAAATACTTAGTGGTGGTAATGATAAACCCATGACACTAGGAAGATTTAGGATTGATTTAACCTATAAGATTGAGCCCCCACTGGGAAAAAGGCTAGAAGTCTTGAGCTACTTGTAATGTTTAGCTAGGGATATGGGATAGATTATCTTGATGCTGACACTTGACACATTTCTTAACATATTCATAATAGTCTTGATTTAAGGTGGGATAATAATATTCCAATCATAATATTCTCTTAGTGATGGTGTAGCCACTAAAATGTACACCACATGATCCATCATGACCTTCTTTGATAGCAAGGGTAGTTTCATGATTATAAAGACAATGAAGAAGGATACTGTCAAAACCATGCTTATAAAGAACACCCCCCAGTATAACAAAATGTGTGACATGATGCTGGAAGGTTTAATTGCCATTTATAGATAGATCTAGAAGAGTAATCCCCCTAGATAGGTAAACAAATACTTGTGCATACTAGAGATCTGATGGATTTTACTCCACACTATGGAAGGAAGGAAGGTTAATTTTGGTAAATAAAGGTTGATTAATGCTATGAATGTGGATAAACAACTTAGATTCTTGATATGAAGATGGGATAAATGAAGCCAATGTAATGAAATTACTTAGATGTTCATACAAAATGATTTTATATCACATAGAATTACAAATATGAGAGATCACACAATAATAATTGACAACAAAGAAGAATACTAGATAATATAGAAAAGACAATTCGAGGGGAAAACTCCATAATAATACACTAATAACAAAATAATTAACATAATGAATAAAGACTAACCCTACCTCTTATATATAGTCTAATTAGACAATATTATTCCATAGGTTGATCTATCTAAGAACATAGAGAAATGTAACAAGTATATAAAAGAGGTATGTAAGCCACAAGTTAGCCACATATATCCCTAGACACACCAATGGTTAAGGGTGTAGCAAGCCACTCCCCTTCAAAACAACATTGTCCTCAACATTGTGGCAACTCTATATGTTGCTACACAAATGCTTCATTCTCCCAAGTGGCATATTCACATGGTAGATTCTTCCATTTAATCAGGTGCTCAATAATCACTCTGGAATGTAGTACATATGTGAAAGATCACCTCAAGATCAAGAACAACTCTACCTTCATCATCCAATTTTGGTAATTCTATTTGAATAGCAACTTTATGTCCAATGACTTTCTTTAAGCATGATACATGAAATACTGGATGTATGTGAGTGGATGAAGGAAACTCTAACTTGTAGGCCACACTACCAATTTTTTTCAAGATATGGTAAGGCCCATAATACTTAAGGAATAGATTTTTATCCTTTTTTCATTACTTTAATGACATCTAATTATATGGCTGCAAGTGAACAAAGACCTAATCACTAATGTCAAAATTCCTCACTTCTATGTTGATCAGCCTATTTCTTCATGTGATTCTAGGTCATAGCTAAATTTTCATGCAAACTTGTAAGGACCTCCTATTGATGGTGAATATGTTCTTTAACTGCATGAACCTTAGGATGGACCTTCAAGGTCGAAGTGATGGATGGAGGGTGGTACCCATATAGTGCCATAAAGGGAGACATTTTAGAAGAACTATGAATAGAATTATTATACCACCATTCAACAAGTGGCAACCAATGAACCCATTTATCCTATTTATCAAAAACAATAAAATGGAGATATCTTTCTAGACATTTGTTGACTACCTTAGTTTGTCCATCAGATTGAGGATGATAGGATGAACTATGAGCCAATTGGGAGCCCAAAAGATGTAAATAACTCAGTCCAAAAATTACTAGTGAAAATGGGATCTCTATCACTGACAAAGATCTTAGGGGTCCCATGTAGTTTCTAAATTGTATTGAGAAAAGTAGTAGCTACTATACTAGAAACAAATGGTTGTGATAAAGAACAAAAATTAACATACTTACTAAGATGATCCACAACAACCATGATAACATTTTGACCATCAGATCTTGGTAACCCTATAATGAAATCCATAGATACCTCTTTCCAACATTGGCTATGGATGGATAAAGGCTATAAAAAACCTAGGGTTTTGATGTTTTCACCTTTGTTTTATTGACAGATCCTACTTTCAACCACATATTTTTGGACATCCCCCTTGAGTCCTTCCCAAAAAAAAAACCTGCTCAATTCTGTGATAGGTTTTCAAAAATATTGAATGACCCCCAATTAGAGTTGCATGAAGTTCCTAAAGGATTTTTTTTTAAGAAGAGAATTCTTACATAGGTACAATCTATCTTTATACCATAATGCATTACCCTTCCATGTGAATTTTTCAAATCCACCTAAACCTTATTGAATACTTTGAATCAAATCGTGGGTAGTACTATCATGTTCCCATTTTGATTATGATTCATCTAGCCAATCTACCTGCAAAATGGTTATGGCACATATCAATGCCTTAACTGATTCATGCTTTTTTGCAAGTGCATTTTCCACCACATTATCCTTGCCTTTTTTTTAGACTATTTCAAAATCATAGCCTAACATCTTAGTTACCCATTTTTGTTGTTCTTCAAATGACAAGTATTGTTCCAAAAAATATTTGAGACTATCATGATTAGTCTTTACCTAAAAATAATGACCCATCAAATAAGATCTCCATTGTTTGACTACATGCAAAATAGACATCATTTCCTTCCCATAGATGGGCTTGTGCTAATTTTTATCCTTTAGTTGATGAATCTCAAATGCAAGTGGTCTTCCTTCTTGCATGATTACAATACCCATACCATACCAAGATGCATCACATTCAACCACAAAAGTCTTGAAAAAATTAGGAGTGGCCAATACTAGAGTAGTGCACATAGCTAATTTCAATTTTTCAAATGCTTGGGTAGCTGCATCAGTCCATTGAAAGGAGTCTTTCTTCAACAAAGAGGTGAGTGGGACTACAATACTACCATAAATTTTAACAAGCCTATGATAGTAACTAGTTAGCCCCAAAAATCCCCATAGTTTCTTGAGTGTCTTATAGATTAGCCATTCCACCATTGCTTAGATTTTTTTAGGGTCCATTTTCACTCCTTCATAAGAAACCAAATGACCCAAATATTCAACCTCACAAGACCCAAATGTACATTTGGAAGGTTTGGCATTTAATTGATATTGTTCCAAAATGAATACTACCTATTTCACATGTTGCAAATGGTCTTTACAATATTGACTATAAATAAGGATATCATCAAAGAATACCAAAACAAATTTCCTCAAAAATTAACTAAAAATAATATTCATCAAACTTTGAAAAGTATATGGTGCATTTGTTAGACCAAAAGGCATAACCAAAAACTCATAATGTCCCTCATGAGTCCTAAAAGCTATTTTGGGTATTCTTCATCACAGATCTAGATTTGATGATACCCAGAACATAGATATAACTTGGTAACATAAAAAAAAAACTATTTAATTCATATATCAAATCATCAATGATAGGAATAGGAAACTTATCTTTGATAGTGTACTTGTTGAGTTATCTGTAGTTAGGACACATCCTCCAAGTGTCATATTTCTCTCTTACCATGAAAATTGGTGAAGAATATTCACTTTGGCTATGGTGAATGACTCATACATATAACATCTCCTATACCATATTTTCAATTTCACTTTTCTATGCATAGGGATACTTGTATGGCCTAATGTTGGGTGGTGTACTACCAAGAATAAGTTTGATGGAATGATCATGCATGTGACTAGGTGGAAGTCCTTTTGGCATGTCACTAAAAATAAAAGAATGGGCATCAATCATTTATTGTAGATCAAAATTTGGAGATGGCTGAGTTGGATGTAATTTTATGGAAAATAAGTGAGCTATAAATACTTCAGCACCCTTACAGAGAATCTTTGTCATTTGATGGGAGCTAACACATTGTGAAGATTTAGTCCTTAATCCCTTTATCTCAAATGTCCTTTATTTAGAATGGAAATACATAAATAATTCTAAAAAATTCATCTCAAAATTACCCAAAGTGGTGAGCCATTGTACTCCCAAAATAATATTAGCTCTACCCATAGGAATATAAAACATAGCAGAATCTAACAAGTAGTCTCCCATGGCTAGCTTAATACTAAGACATTTTCTTGAAAAATTGACAGTACCACCATCTATAATCATAACCTAAAATTTTAGAGCTAGATAAATGAAATAGCTCAAATGAGCATCTAGCTTACTATTGATGAAGTTGTGTGTGCTCCTAGAATCAATCAAGATAATGACCTTCTATTTCTTAAGTAAATCCATCACCTTAAGATTTTGAGGAGTATTAATAATTGAAATGGCATGATAAGAAATAGTAATCCAAGAGTCTTTAGATTCCTCCTCAAAACCTTCTACATCCTCACCATGTAATTCTTCATCATCTTCATCATCATTGGCACCTTCAATGTTAAATAGCTTATTTTTAGCACAAAAATGGTCTTTACTCCATAAATTGTTGAAACCATAAAACAACCCTTTGGAACACTTCTCCTCAATTTTTCATTGTGTTAATTTGGTGGGCTATGGAAATGATGGTGATGGAAAGGTGTGATAATGACTAGTAGTGAAAGTTTTCCTTTTGTCCATCTCTTTTTCTTTTGTCATACATGCCCTAGGGATAGATTTTGATATAGATGTTGGGTTAAACATTTGAAATTTGAATTATATGCTATCTTTGAGGTCACCCAAAAATAGATCATTCAAAATTTCCTTAGTGATATCTTTCACTCATAAAGAGAGATTATAAAATTGATGAATATAATCCTTCATAGTTCTTGTTTGCCACAGTTTGGCTAATTGGCTGAAATAATTCTTAGAGACATTATTCTGATAATGAGCCAACAACTCCTTAGTGACAATAGACTATGTAATAGGATCACTATTATTTTTATTTTGAGTACATAGCTAATGATACCAAATGAATTGCTCAATTTCTAGATATAGAGACACCACTATCACCTTCTAAGAACTAGGGGTTTGATGTAGCTCAAATAAATTCTCTATTTGGGTAATCCAAGTGAGAGGATCCTTACCATAAAACTTACGCATGTGCATTTTTGGAAACATTAGTTTCATACTATTATGGGAGTTGTTGGTGTTGAGAGGAGGATTTGAATGTTGAAGTAGAGGGTTTTTGGGTTAAAATTAAGATGCAAGGGCAGCCAATTATGTAGTGATATGATGTAATTCATTGTGAACCCTATTAATCTCTTCATTCATCCCTAAAACATTAGCTTGGACTGCAACAAAGTCATCATGCCTCACCAAGTTCCTTATGTCTACTTGAAGCTGAGAAATCACTAGATCTAAAGTTCTATATTCCATGTCATTATGAGGAGTCTTAAGATTTTATTGCCCCCCTTTTCTTTCCCAAGTGCCTAAACCTACCATATAAAAACCCTAGGAGGGTTTTTACCCCAAAAAAAGTGTACCAAGAGATGGTACCATTATGATTATCTTGCTAAGATGAATCCAATGATTACCTTTGCACACTAGGTTAAAAATTTTGGCACCCAAAAAGTGTACTGATAGAATATACTATTGTGATCATCTTGCTGAGATGAATCCAATGACTACAATTATGCAAAGGGATTTTTTTGTTTTTTCTAGACTTTTTTTTTCAAAAAAGCATTTTGAACAATACTACATTGATGGAAAAAAATAATTCTTCCTAGATTGTGAGTTATTTTTTTTCACTCCCACCACTCCCATAAGCCATGCCTCATCAGATCCAAAAAAAAATGCCCAAATCAAAGTTCTGATATTGCTTGTAATGAAATTACTTAGATGTTCACACAAAATGATTTTATATCACATAGAATAAGCAAATATGAGATATCACACAACAATAATTGACAACAGAGTAGAATACTAGATAATATAAAAAATCCACTTTGAGGGGGAACCCTCCACAACATTTCACTAATAGCATAATACTTAAAATAATAAATAAATACTAACCACTACCTCCTATAGATAGTTTACATAGGCAAGGTTATTCCATAGGCCAATCTATCTAAGAACATAGATAAATGTAAAAAGTATATAAAAGAGGTATGTAAGCCACAAGTTAGCCACACATATCCCTAGACACACCAATGGTTAAAGGTGTAGCAGCCAAGGAAGCCATGGTATCTATAAACTTGTTAGTTGATCAAGGAGTAGCTTAGATAGAATAAAGCTTGAAGGTGGCCAATAACTGATTAGCCAAGGTCTTATAATTCTAAAGGGTGGCATTCTTACATTGATATATGTCCTTAATTTGATTAACCATAAGTTGAGAATCACCATAGATATTGATTGTTTTAACACCCAAGGCTAAAGAAGTTTGGAGACCTATGATTAAAGCCTCATACTTTACCATGTTATTAGTGTAATCAAAATCAAGCTTAAAGGATAGAGGGATAGGTGTCCCCTTAGGAGGGATTAGGATAACTATAGCTCCCCACCACACTCACATTTGGATCCATCAAAGAGAAAATTCATTTGATATTATGGATCTGTTTGAGATGTGGAGGCTATAAATTCATCTAAAAATTCATAATTAATTGGTTGATTATCAAAAAGAGGTGTCTCATAAAGCTAATCAACAATAATTTTACCTTTAACTAAATTTTTATGGATAAAATCAAAATCAAATTCTACCAAAAGTATAATACATTTGGCCATTCACTAATTTTGATAATGTTTAAAGTGTATAAGCTTCAGGGGATCAATGTTTGTGATGACATAGGTTTTATAATTGAGTAGATAACGTCATAGCTTAGTAACTACAAAGATCATATCTAGTTATAAATTATCTA
Organism: Torreya grandis; assembly: GCA_037957365.1. NCBI lineage: Eukaryota > Viridiplantae > Streptophyta > Pinopsida > Cupressales > Taxaceae > Torreya > Torreya grandis. The sequence continues at coordinate 2,981,749 of JARHVA010000727.1, read as the reverse complement.
TATGAGAATAATACATCTCATATTCAACAAGTGTGTGACTAATATAGTAAATTTATTGCTCTTTGTATTACTCATCATGATGGGCAATCATGGCTCTAAGGGCATGGTTAGTAGTGAAAATATATAAAAAGAATGGGTTTCCCTCTTTTTGAGGAGTGACAACTGGTGGTGAAATAAGGTAGCTCTTAAAAGCTTCAAAAGCCTCTTGACAACAAGAGTCCCACTTAAAATAGATATCCTTCCTTAAAAGGTAATGGAATGGTTGACATCGATCTGATAGTTGGGAGATAAAATGATGGATAGATTATAATTTACATTGAAAAATACTCAAATTCTTACTATTATATGGGGGTATCATTTCTAAAATGGCTTTGATTTTGGTAGGGTCAAATTATATCCCATGGATGGATATAATAAAGCCTAAAAGCTTACCCATCAATACTCCAAAAATGTCTTTCTTGGAATTTAAATGAACACAAAATTGGATTAAGCAGGTAAAGATAATATTTAGGACCAACAGATGGTATTTTCATAATTTTTATTTACTGATGAGGTCATCCACATAATCCTCAACAATTTTATGGATGATATCATAGAAGATGTAGGTCATGGCTCTTTGATAAGTGGCTCCTACACTATTCAAGCCAAAATACATAACTCGATAGCAAAAAGTTCATCAGGGAGTAATAAATGAAGTCTTATGTTGGTATTCTAATGTGATGAAGATCTAGTTATATCCAAAAAAAACATCCTTAAGAAACAACATTTTGTGCTTAGCAGTTAAATCTACTAACTGGTCAATATTAGGGAAAGGGAAATCATCTTTTGGATAAGTGAGATTAAGGTCTTAAAAGTCAGTACAAAGGTGTAGTTCCCCTGTAGGCTTGGTGATAAGGATGATATTATATAACCATTAAGGGTGATCAATATGTTGGATAATATTAATGGATAAAAGATTCTACAACTCTTATTTATCCAAGATCACAATACAAGGATGCATCTTCTAGAGCTTTTGCTTGATAGGTTTAGTGTCAAGGAATATGTTGATGTTGTGGATGATGATAATGGGATTGATACCAATCATATCAATATAGTACCAAGTGAATGCTTCACTATGATATATTATAAATTTAGTAAAATCTTGGTACTCTTAGGGATCTAAATATTTACTAATAACCTTAACTATTTATGAAATCTTATGGGATCCTTTGTTAACATTAATGGTGGCCTCATTTAACAGACTAGAGGTTAAATATGGAATGGATTTATGTAGATGGGAGTTATCTAAACCCAAATGAGTTAAGATAGACTCATCATCTTATCACTAAAAAAGGGTTAGTGGGAGAATCCTAACTAATCATGTTTGGCTAAGATAGAGGAATGGTTCAGATCTTTCCATCGTGGTGATAGATGAGAGGTTCTAAAGTAATGGAATTGACTAAAAAAAATCCAGGGGAATGGATACGATGTCATTAGTTGAAGAAGGGGTATTGGATGATGAGGATTGTGTATCCTCTTCAAGGATGGGAAGGAGAGTAACCTCTAAGGTGTATTTGGGATTTTTATTGAAACTAAGGCCATGCTTTTTATGGGATTTTTTTAAATCACTCAATGAAACCTCATGTGGTCCTTATTCATAATGTCTTATGCCAAAACTGTTCCATGCATATTTTTGTAGGTATGTTTCTATGGAATGGGATTTATTGAGGAATGAAAATTTTGATGCAAATGAGTTAGCATGGATTTGGTTAAAAAGGCCTGAAGATGGTTGGTCAGTTGGTCAATTCCCCCATAGATCAAATAGGTGAGGAGGAAAGGTGGACCAAAGGGAATAATTTCCCCTAAATTGGGGCAATAATATTGGTGTTCATATAGACATCTATGTTCTTATGGAGTAGGGAGAGTATTGAGTGTCAATAACTAATATTCTCCAATTAAAATTTACTAAAATGTAGAATCAATGGACTCCTTACCGATTCTTGACATAGGGATCATTATACTAGTGGATGCTTCATTAGATGATGATGATGATGGGTATCACTTTGTAATATAATTAGGACCTCATTGGGTCAAAATTTTAGGTTGCATATTTTCAATGGATGAGGATCCATTGATACATTATGGATTTTCTCTTTTTGTTCAAATTTAATACATCGATGCAAGTTAAAGGGAATGTAGTGAATAACACGTATCTAGTGACATCCTAACAAAATGTTGTATTGAAAATCCCATTTTATTACATAATTTTTTAGGAAGAACACATGCACCTACATGAATGTGAAGGACTATCATTCCTAATGTAGGGGTGATAGTATCAATAAAGGATCGTAAAATGGTAGGAGATTGGGATACAATAGTCTTAGGTAGTTGTAGTTTTTTAAATGTGTGAGAGGAGATGATTTTTATACTGACACCACTATCAATCATGACTTATTTGATTTGAGTTTGATCAATCTAGGCAGTGATAAATAGTGTAGGATCATGATCATCTAGCTATAAATGTGGTATTTTTGAATCATGAAAGTTTAAGGATAAGGGCTTTTTAAAGTGATGTAATGAAAGACAATAAATATTGGGGTTTATTAGCTTGCATCTTTGTGGCCCATAAGGATTCTATCATGGCTTTACAATGCTGTGGAGAATTATGGACAAGTTCATATAGGGACATCTTGACTGAAATCTAATGGAGATATTTTATAATAAATATCTCTGAGTTCTAAAGAATTATTGTTTTTCACTTTTCCTAAAATATAAACTTTAGGTTTAGGAATAGGTGTTGTTGGACTATTTGTGGCAAGATTTGGTGATTTGGTAATAGTCACTTTGGATTTTTCATAATTGTGGGTATTATGACCTCAGGCTTGGGATCACGTAGCTTTGTGAATTACATCTATCTAAAACAAAGGGGTATTGTCTATGTTCTCATTATCATCCATGTCTAAAGGTAAAGATTGATATTGGGCTCTATCAGAGGTTTTATCCTCTTTTACAACTCATTTTGATACTATGGGTAATGTGTTACTTCCTAAGGTGGATGTAACCATAGTAATTTAACTATGGGGATAGTCATGATATAATTATTATATTAAGAGATCATCTTCATCTAATAGGTTTTATAATATAACCTTTAATGCATTACACATTTCTATGTGATGACTAATTATTCGATGGTGTACACATTTTCTATTTTCTCTATACCATGATGGTTTTTGAATATGAGGGTGGATAGGATTTATGGATAGTAGGGTGATTAAGGAGGTTTGAAGAAGCTAATATAAGATCTTATAATAAGACCCTATTAATGGATCTTGACTCAAATTTTTAATCCTTTGATGCATTGGTAGGGAATAAGTATGTGACTTCAAACCTTGACCTTTTGAGTTAGCTATTTGAATGGTCCCTATTGTAGGTAATTTATGTTTAGGGTAAGCCCTTATACCTAAACCTTACAGATAATAGGGGTTTAATAGGTTATGTATTGACATAATCATAGTGGGAATATCCCATTGTGATGGTACATGTGCTTTAGTGGAGGATTATATAATGGTATCTTTTAGTTTAGCTGAAGGATGGGGTCCTAATATAAAAACTATTGTCTAAATAGATGGTAGTGGTGATTTACCCTTTTGTATATGTTTAGGGGTAGTGGGGATGTCCTCTTTAGGGAGTTCAATTATAATAGGAGGATGTTGTAGAGATTTTTCTCTTGGTTCCCTAAGGTTTTTGCTTTTGACATCTATGGATTTTCCCTTGATTTATCTAAAATTTAGTGCCTCCCTAGCAATCAGGGGACTAGTCTTTAGTTAGTTTGAGGTAATGTAATAGTTTCCTCAAGGGATAATAGGCTAGAGGATATGGGTATGCTAGATGTAGGTATGGAAATGATGTGAGGAATAGTATCTTGTTGAATTTATAAGAAAACATTTTCTTCAATAGTCTTTTCTTCTTTTAGTTCTTGAGTTCTTTTAGATATGGATTCCTCAAATAGATCCCAAACAATGAGATCTCACAAACTAGAGGAAGGTTTTGGGATATCTTCACGTAGTACAGATGGTTCAAAAGTGTCTCTTATAAGGAGATAAAGGATAAGAGTACTATCAAATTCTTTAGGTATAAGTTGGTCAAAGATTATGTTATTTACATGAGTTTCATGTTCCAATGTGGATACTGAATTATCTTGCATAAAATTTGATATGGAAGCATGATTAGGGAATGGTTGCCTATATATATATATATATATATATATATATATATATATATATATATATATATATATATAGAGAGAGAGAGAGAGAGAGAGAGACACACACACACATACACACACACACAACTTTATGGGTATGTTAGGGTTATCTAATTCTAACTCCCCCTAATCGATAATATTTTATACTAGGCCCTTGAAATAATGACATCTATTAATGTCATGACCTATTACACAGTTGAAATTACAAAAGTCATTTTCCCTAAACCAACTAGGTTTAGGGTGGTAATCATTGATGGGTCTTACTAGAGGAAGCTTGATGAGAGATGCCTTTAAGAGTTTATCTAAGATAGACAAATAGGATTCTCCTAAAGGTGTATATTGTCATGGGGGAAAATGTATCAACAACTTTTGAGATTATGATTATGATGTGGAGGGCTTAGATTGTTTTTATTTTGTGGTGGCACTGGTTTTACAATGAAAACATTGATAGCTCATTTGGTTTTATTATTATTTATATTAGTCCTTTTAGAGGGATTAGGTTTAAAGTTTTTATTCTAAAATTTAACTTTCCTTTCTTCTAGGGCTCTAATTTCTAGTTTACAAGCCATTGAAAAGGCCTCATCAAAGGTTTTAAAATATTATACCTATAATGTCGATGAGATATGTTTAGCACATGCTCTCAAGAATAATTTGATTAGCTCAATTTGTGTAAGGGAGAAGGTGAGTTTATTGATGAGACTTCTCCATCTAACTAAAAAGTTAGCAACTGACATCGAATTGTCAGATGGCATAGAGGCCAGTAATAGTGACATTTCTTACAATATTGATGGAAAAGTCTTCTACTAATATTTTAGATAGATACCCAAAGGAGAACAGGGAATGATATGGGATTGAGCTATACTAATCTAGAGTAGGTCTAGTTAATGACATAGGAAAATTCCTAAGAAGAAGCATGTCATTATGTGTTATAAGTTGGCAAGCATGTATAAATGCTTGAAGGTGTTATTGAGGATCCTCCTTGTTTTGAAACTTTGTAAACATTGAAAGTTCCCACTATGGAGGATAAGGCATAATAAGAACTATTGGGTTAATAGGCTCATTAAAAAATTTCTCCTAGGTGAGCATGTTCTTCTAACCAAAGGTAGAGGATTCCAAATTTGCCATCATGTTCATAATGATGCTCATGAGGTATAGTTGGGAATTGTATTAAGGGATTCCTAATTAAAAATTCTATTGTGATATTTGATATGTAGGAAGTGGGGTAAAAAAATCATGGGATAAGGGATAACCAACTGATGTAGTTATGATTGGTTAAGAGGCCACCACATACTATGGGGTTTGTAAGGGGATATAGGTATACCCAATAACTTGCATATGTGATATGTATTAGGTGGTCAAGGTGGCATACTACTGAGGTGGTTAAATTATAGGGGTTTATTATAGAGGTTGAATCTAGGTACTTAAGGTTACACTAGTTTGGATAGGTGTAAGGGTTGTTGGTACTGATATGACTAGGTTCTAAAGTGATGTGGTAATAATATAATTAGTTATAGGCTAAAACATAGTAACATTATGAGTTTGGTTAATAGTTTGAGATGGATAACTAGACTCACCAAAGGTGGATTACCTAAGGGTTGCATAGTAGTAGTGTCAAAACTAGTCGAAGGAGGATTAATATGGGAAGACACCATAGCGGTGGTAAACTCTTCACCTTCCTCTAAAGGCATACTATATGGGTTCTTAGTGAACTACGTATGGGGAGAAATTGGGATGTGTATGGCTTAGGAATGGAGATAATGGTTAAGTGTGATGGGGTTGTTATCTATTATAGTGGCGAATTTAGGATTTCCCTAGGTATAATACTAAGGAATGCCTTCCCCCATGGACTCAAGGGAAATAGGTTGGCAAGGAGAATTATCCATGGATGAGGACAAATTTGGAGGTTTAGTTTTCTTATGTGAATGTTGTCACATCAAAACCATATAGTGATAAATAAATAAGTAAGAAATAAAAAACAAAAGTCACAAAAAAATTCTCTTTAATTATCTTGTATTTAGTGAAGATGAAAAGATACACACACTAAAGATGTACCTAAAAAGTTATTACTTTTTAACTTTAAAGTGCTATAAAAGAAATGAAAATATTATCAAGGGTCATAAAAATTGACAATCTAAGGATGGTCTCATGTTTGTTTAGGCTCATAAATATTTTATATATTGGGATTGATAATTGTCCTAGTATTAGGGTGTACCTCCTCACTTCACACACCATAGCACAAGGGTGTTGGGTGATTAGCTAGTATATATTAAAAGACTTGGGTGTATAATCAGTTATATCACTAAGTTGGTTCTCCCCTTGGTGATGAAATCCAAGTGGGATAGTCAGGAATAAGGTTACTACTAGGTGATGAAATTGGTTCTCTTATGTCAAATGTTTTGATAAATTTGTTATGAATGTGGTTTAGTCTATGTGTGAAAAAAGTGATAAATATGATAAATTAACTTCCTAGATTATTCTATATGAACTACCTAAGCAATTAAAATGGATGAAAATTATTTTAAAAAAAAGGGAAAATAAATTTTAGATTTTCTTTGAATGAATACAACAAACAAAGGAAAGGAGAAAAAGACAAATTCAAAATGAATATGTAATAAGAAAAGTGAGACCTTAGGGGTCCCACCAGGTGTGCCAGAATGTTTAAGTAGTTTTTCTTTTTTTAATTTAAATTAAATGTTGATTACTAAAAAATCAAATTAAAATAGGGTTTATGGTGAATAATTATGGATTAGAAGATGTTGTGCACTAATTTGAATCCAAAAATTATAAGAGCTTATATTTGGCTAGGAAGAATAACTTGTACACATGTAAACACTTAAAAAAATTAGATTGATATATAATTGGGTGAGCTGCCTAGTCAGAAACTAGTTTTGGGAAGTTGTGAGCTTCCTCAAATGGATGTGAGATCACTTATTTACAAAATTAGGTGGATAAACAAAATATGAATTATAATAGATAAAAGATATGATAACAATGTTAATTAAGATTCAATCCTTGATTTAGATATCAATGTAAATGTAATATTCCTCCTAGTAAGCTAAAGCAAAGTCTATATCATCTTGTATGATAGCTGATTGGTCTTCAATGGCTTAGGGAGAGGGTGAATAAATAATTTCATAGAGAGATATCTTGAAAGCTATGTCAATTTTGATCAACAAACAAGGGTTGGGAAACTATAGGGAGATTGATGATACTAATTACATCATGTACTAAGCCTGGTAGAGTCATCTACATATAAATACCATATTTAAATGATAGTAAATTAGTAAAATATTGTAGATAAGGGTATAAGATAAAGGTCATAGTTATGTAAATTAAACATAGTAGATAAATGTTGATCCTAATAGGATTGGTGTTGATTTTTAGAATCGATGCCAATTCAGAATGATTCAACATTGATTCTCTCTATGATCGAGTTTAATAAAAATAGAGAATAAATGAGATAAATTGGCTAACAAAGACTAATAAAAGGATGTAGATGGATGTAGATCATATTATAAATATTTAAAAAGTAGCTAATAGTAGATAATTGACATAAAATTAAAGAATAAAACATAATGACCTACATACAATCCATTTGTAATTAGAATGAAGTTCCTCCATAAATGTAGGTAGTTTCTCTAGCTTGATAGAGGATATGGATTGAACACAATGAAATTATAGGAGAGTGTCATTAAGGATGTCACTAATTCTCCAAGAAATCTAGCAAAAATTTGAGGTTCTCAGTTTTTGGATCAATAATGAAAAGGTTGGTTGGGTATTTATGGATCAACACTAATCTAACGAATCTATGCCAATCAAAGGTGAGTTGGTGCCAATTCACCTAATTTGGCATCTTTATTTCAACCATGGGTAAAATTTAATTTGATACATGTGGAGTTTTTGGTAATGAACTCATACAGGGGTAAAGTGTTTGAAGGGTGGATTCCTTGGGTTATTAATGGATTTAGGAGGTTAGGGGGGTAGAAAGGTAATAGTAAATGCAAGATACCAAGTTGTAAATGGTAAATATACTAAACCTTAGGATAGGGATTATTTAGGAGATGTGAATAAAAATAAGGACCTATGACACCTTTTAATCATCTATAGGGTATGAAATTAAAGTGTCTACAACACTTATATCATTCATGAATCTCATGAATAATGTGTTCAAGGATTATCTAGATCATTTTATGTTGGTCTTTCTAGATGATATCCAAGAAGCATATAGAGAATTTGAAGTTGGTTTTACAATGGTTGTAGAAACTTAAACTTTTTGGGAAGCTGTCCAAGTGTGATTTCTTTTAGAAAAAGGTAAACTACCTTGGGCACATTATATCTACAAAAGGAATTTTCATGGATCCTTCAAAGATAAAAGCTATTATGGAGTGGCTAGCACTTGAAAATTGTTTATGAAGTTAGGATTTTTATGGGTTTGGCTGGGTACTCAATAAATTTGTGCCAAAATTTTCCAAGATATCAAATCCTATCACTTCTCTTTAGTGGAAAAATCAGAGGTTTATGAAGCTGAAAATTGCAAGGAAGATTTTGAGGAGTTAAAAATAAGGCTTACCCTGACACCAATGTTGAGAGTTCCTAATCCAAATTTACCAATTCTCAGTAATAACCAATGCTTCAAGAGATGATCTTAGAGGAGTTATTATGCAAGAAGGTTTTATTGTAGCTTATGTGTCTAGGAAGTTGAAGCCATATGAGGCAAATTATGCCCCACATGATCTATAATTGGATGCAATAGTTCATTTCTTACATTTTTGGAGGCATTATTTTTTATAATAATCATTTGAGATCAAGACTAACAACTTGGGGCTCTAGTATATCTTCACCCAACCTAACTTGAATGCATATCAAAGGTGATGGTTAGAGTTATTTTCATATTATGATTTTGATATTAACTACATATAAGGTAAATAAAATAAGGTTTTGGATTCCCTTAGTCTTATAAGGTATATAACAACCTTGGATATCATCAAGAGTACCTTTCATAATCAGGTAGCTAAATTATCTCTATGAGATGAATTTTATGAGCAAGGAAAGATGACATTATCTCAAAATGCTCAAGATCTTAAGTATGATGGATTCATGTTTGATAATGATGGTTTGCTAAGGTATAAAAGAAGGATTTATGTACCATATAATGAAAATTTGAGGAGTGTAGTACTGAGGGAACTACACAATGCTCCTTATTCAGGTTATCTAGGTGTAACTAAACTCTTGGTAGAGCTAAGGACTTATACTTCTAGAAGGGAATTAATAAAGATGCATTATATTTTTTTTCATGATGTTTAGAATGCCAATGAGTTAAGGCTAAGCATGTGCATCCTAATTGGTTTTTATACCTGCATACTATAACAGAATGGAAGTGGTAAGTCATTTTCATGGACTTTGTCTAAGGTTTTTTGATGTCTCAGAATTGATATGACATGATTTTGGTGGTTGTTGATAAACTGACCAAGGTAGTTCACTTTATTTTGGGTAATATATTATATGATGAACTTATGCTTGCAAAGAGATTCATAAAATTAGTGTTTAGATTGAAATGGTTTATATAAAAGATCATTTTGGATAGGGATCAAAAAAATACTTCTAGATTTTGGTTGACTTAATTCAGCTTTGGGCACACAGTTGAACTTTAGTACAACATACCTTTTAGAAATAGATGGTCAAATAGAGAGGGTGAATCAAGTTTTAGAATATATTTTAAGAATGTATTGCATATACCAATAATACAAAATGGGAATAATATCTTCCATTGGTTGAGTTTTCCTACAACTCATACTAATCAACTCTAAAAATGGCTTTATTTGAGGCATTATATAGAAGAAGTACAAAAAGCCAATCAGTTAGGGTAGGATAGAAGACATGGAAGTCTTTGGTCCAGACATGCTTTTGGAAATGAAGGAGGATGTTAAGTTGATAAAGAAAAGATTGACTAAATGCAATGATAGATAAAAAAAAGATATGTTGATCTAAAAAGAATAGTAAGGCATTTTCCATGGGAGATAAAGTATTTCTATGGGTTAAACCACATAAAAGATTGATTAAATTTGGAAAATCATCCAAGTTATCTCTTAGATATATAAGACCCTTTTAGGTCTTATAAGTTGTCAATCCTATGGCATATAAACTTGATTTAACACTAGATTTATCACTCATGCATAATGTTTTTCACGTGTCCTATCTTATAAAGTATGTTGTTGATCCTTCTCATGTATTGGATTGGAATGATTTACATGTTATAGATCTTAGGGTGGTCATAGTAGAAATAGTTAGAATAATTAACACTCCCAAACTTAGTTTGTGTAATAGAGAAGTGTCTAGTACAAGATCTAGTGGGACCAATATTTTGAATATAGTGCTACTTGAGAAGACTATGAATAGTTTTATAAGTTATTTCCACATTTTTTAAATATTTTTTGGATATTATGTTTATTTACCACTAAATACTATTTTTTTTAGAACTTTTGTTGAAATAAGTGTCATTAGGGTGATGACAAGCTTTAGGGGAAGGGTTTTACATCTTGATTCTCCTATAGACACATTAATCTATTATTTTTTTTATTTTTTGGTTAATCATTGTTTAATTTATTGTGTTAAGAAGTTATATTTACAATATGTTGATTTTTTATTATTATATATTACTTATTATCATGATCATTAAATTCTTTGTTAACTGTACATATTTTGTTATGGTACATTATGATCATGATTATTCAATTTTTTCAATTAAAACATTTTATCATAAATTATTTTGTGATATGGTCTAACTATTATTTATTGTACTGAGGTGGATGTAGGATGGATTCCACCCTCTAGATTATGAATTAGGGAGGGTATCATTAGAGAGGATGGGGTATATGAAGATGTTGGGGGATGAGAGAATGAGATTAAAACCCCAACACACACCATGATAGAATATTATTACTATTTAATTATGTTTGTTTCAATATTTCATTGATTGTGTCACATATTACTTTAATATTTGCATGCTGTGATTTTGATGAGCTTGCATATTTAAAATATTCAACCACTTGGATATACTTATGTATTTTTTGTTATAAAATTATGTTATAGAAAATAGGCCAATTATTTATAATTTAACATAAACTCTATATGTAATGGGAAATGCAATAGATCTACAAATCAATCCTAGCTTGAAGAAGCTAAATCCTACTTACACTTCTAATTGGAGATACATTATATAATCAGGGTCATGACCAATATGGATCCACTAGACCTATCTAAGGGATCTCTTACCATAATAATTTCACTAGGGAGGGTTCCAAAGCCTCCAATCAAGCAAAACTACAAAATAACCCTAACTAGGTCTTATGTTTTCCTATTCACTAAACTAATAACAAGTAAAGAAAAATATAATCTAGTTCTCACCTAATATTGTGGCACAAAGTAAAGGGGTAATAAATGCTAAAATAAAACATGCATAATAGAATCCTATTTAATATATGTATAGGTGAAACCCTAATGCATGGAGAGAGAAATATTATTCAAAATCCATTACTTATGCTACTTTTATCTACTAAAGAGAGGATAAAAGCTAGATATACTTACCTAGAAGATGAAACCAAAGAGACTTAATATCTCCCTTGGATAAATGTGATTCAAAAGAAGTTTTTATGTTTTGTAAGGATTAATAAGAAAGGCCAAAGAATCCAAGACTTATCCACAAGACAAGATTATTCTCCAAGTATAAATCCTAAGCTAAGACTCTTCAAGTGGAATGGCAGAGGAGTAGATTGTAAAGAATTGCAAATGAATAATTAACTCTTATTATCTCTAAAAGAATGGTGAGATGGAAGTGTTTATATAGGTGGATCTAAACCTAAACCCTTCCAAAATTTTAGACCAATAAGGTTGGCCTGATAGACCTAGTATTGAAATTGGCAAAATCTAACTAAGTTTATGAACTATGTCATCCATGGCCGACCTAGTTCCTAATAAGCTTTGTAAATAATAATACAAGGTCGATGTGGCTGACATAGTCATGTAAACTACCAAAAATGGGTTTAGGTTAGGGAAAGGGCTAATGAAGATGGTAAATGAATAGAGGAGGGTGTAAAATAGGATTCAAAGCTTAGGGGAGTGGTTTTTAGGAGACAAATGTGTAGATATCAAGTAGCAAAAGGGGACAACAATCATGTGAAACACCAATGGTCTACCCACCACTTTCTTGGTGCACCCCTTAGGGCATGCACAAATAATCAATAATTGATAAAGTTTGAAAATATTGTGTGTATACATATGCCCCACTCAAAGCTCATCACATGTCACTTAGGTATAATAGGGGATGGTGTTTTGAGAAATAACATAGTAACACATAATGCTTAAGATAAAAAAAGTTGTAATATTTTAAAGCATAAATAACTAAAATTAAATGACTAAAATGGAGATAACTAGAAAATTAAATGTATTCATACCTTAACTTACCTTTATTACTAGATGATTATCTACTTTGTTTGTATTTTTTATCATGGAGGGCACAGAGATTGCTTTTGACAAACCCAAGGATACAAAAAACTAAAGAGAAAAAATGAAGAAATGCAAGAAAGATAAGATAATTGGTACTATATGGATGGGATGTACTTGGAAATTTGGTAATCTGGGGTGTCAAGTTCTATGTAAGTTGAGATTTTAGATTAAATTAGGTAACTAAAAATCCAAGGCTCCTAAAGACGGAAAAAATCAAATAAGTAAACCTTAAGTAAGAAAGGAAAACTCACTAAGTCAAACAAAGAATACATGTTAAAAAGGATGGTCATAAAACATCAATGTGAAATAAATAACAATCCTTACTTAAATAAACATGGGCAAGAAAAATGGTAAAACAACATCGATGAGTGAGCAGTAACAAGCCTTACTCAATCATCAATGGAAAAAGGTGCATAAAAGGGAAAAAAACATTGGTGAGTGAGAAGGAACAAACAACTCTAACTAAAAAATGGAAAAAATACATGAAAGTAGAAATGGACTCAAGTGTCTACAAAAAGGGTAGTAAAACAATGAGAAATGGTAAAAGAAATTAAGGCACATCTATAAATGTAGAGTCATGGTGTAAATAAAGTAATACATAGTTGTTTAAGCATATTTTTTTGTTCTAAAGATAGATTAAACTAAAACAAAGTATTACTAGCATGTTTTTTTAAGATGTGGAGAAGAAATAAGTATAGAGGAAGGGAAAAGAAAATTAGAATCACACTTTACCTATCAAGGGGGTAAATGAAATGGGTGGAGGGTAAAATGAAGGAAATACCAAGATAGAGGAAATATTTATTGAAGTCAAGACACTCAAATTAGGTTTGTCAAACTAAGAGGAATCTGGACCTTAAGGACTCTAAGGAACTTCTCTTAGCCACACAAGTTATAAGTTAACAAATGAACTATTTAGATCATCCCATGAAGGCTATATACATGAAAATTAAAATGGACCTACATTCCCAAAATGTGTTCCCCATTCCTCAAAACTGCTTATAGAGTCATCAATCTACTATAAATATTGGGTACTTTCATGAGAAAGTAGGTAGCACCATAGAGTTTTTTGGATTCTCTTATTCCAATCTACTAGCCTAGTGCACCCTAATAGACCTTGGCTCTATTATGAGGCCAAGTTTAGAGTTTGATCTTTGATTGGAGATAGGATATGTGTTTGTAATCATGTCTTTTGGTGTGATTTTGACTTTTGAGATTTGTATGTTTCCTTTTGTATATCATTTCATTTTATTTTAAATGATTTATCTTTTAACTTTCTTGATGTCTTTTTCTATTCCTCTTCCATACAGATTTGGAAAACTAAACATGGGTGCTAAAGATGAATTTAATCTGAATACTTTGGACTTGGTTTCTAAGAGAGAAAACTTATAGAGCATGGTGTCTTAGAGTCTCATAAATTTAGGTAAAATAAAAGTGTTATCTTGAATTCAACCTTATTTTATCCAATGTGGAGTTAAAGGAAAGGAAATCAAGAGAAATGAAACATGAAATAATTTAAGTTACTTCAAATCACAAAAAATGTGACAAAGGGTGGAAAAAGGATACAATGATAGAAAAGTGTGATTCCTTATCATAAGAATGAGGGAAATAGAGGAAAACATTCTAACATAGGTTTGTATGAAATTTTCATCTATTAAAAAAAGTAAAAGCTAAAGTTGAGAATAAAGATTAAAAAATTGTAACTATTGCTAAACATATTCTAGATAGGAATGAAAATATGGTGATTTAATAAGGAAGTCTAGGTCATATCCATGGTCTTACACTACAACTCATAAAATAAAAACCCATAGGGGTGTAAAAAGCATGTGAAGAATAAATGGGATAAAAAAAAGATGGTATTTGTGAGGAAGGTCGGGTCTTGTCCATGGTTTCACACTACAACTCACAAAAAGAAATCTAAGGGGTACCAAAACATATTTGGAAATTGAGAAAATAAAGAGGGTAAAAGTACATTATGAGGAAAATTATATCCTATTTAAGGTTTATTAATGCAAATCATGAGAAAAAGTGGAAACCAAAAGACTAAAAAGGACTAAGGTTTGTGAAAAGAGAGAGATGTTGCATAGGGGAAGACCCCTGTAAGTAACCTGCAAAAAGTGTTAGATAGATAGCATATAAAAAGCATGAAAAAATGGGAGTATTTAATTAAAATACTTCTTGAATAATTATGCATTGGTGGGTTCTTTAAAAATATGGCCTTCATTGGTTTGAAGGCAATAGGTACTTGGACCAAGAATATCTTTGACTAAGGGTCCCACCATTTTAGGGCATATTTACCTTCTTTGTCATGAGTGTAGTCTAATTTAAGGATGAGATCAACAACATTTAATGTGTAAATTTTAAATCATTTATTATTATATTTGGAAATACAAGCCTTGTATTGGTGATTATGTTGTAAAGCATAAAGATGATGCTCATCAAGGAGATCAAGAGCATAAAGGTGACCTTCATGTAATTCTTCATGGGGTATGATAACATGAAGAGATATACATAGATAAGGAAGCTAAAATTATAATGGGAGGATTGATTCATAATTTTAAACTAGAGAGAATAGTTTTTTCTTAGTTTTAGTGCATATGCTAGTGTGATAGGCCCAAAGATCATGATAGAGATGAAGGTGCTAATCTATGCAAGTTTCACAAATTATCTTTTGGAGAATTTTATTAAGAATTTTGTTGGTGGCCTTAGTTTCACTATTACATTATGTATGATATGGTGTAAATACTTTGTGATTGATTTTAAATTTAGCACATAGTTTTTTGACATATTTATTTTTAAAATTACTACCATTATTTGAAATGATAGTATGAGGGACACCAAAGTGGCAAATGATTTGATTTAAGATTAATTTGGATATGGTGGTACTGGTGACATTAACAAGGGGCATAGCCTTGACCCACTTGGTTAAATATTTTATGGCTAAGATTATAAATGCATTCCCATGTTGAGAGTGAGGTAATTTAACTATGAGATCTAATCCCCACCTAGAGAATGTCTAGGGAGATTTTACAATTTGAAGCTTGGCTAGAGGTGAATGAATTAAATCATCATGAATTTGGAAAGAAATATATTATAGATTTGTCATTTTGATGTCATGATGTTGTCATAGAGGTATCCTAATGAGTGGATGAAGTGCTTTGATAGCCTAAGTGAAAATGAAAAAGTGTGCAATGTGCTTGTTTTTATATGCTTGAAGGATGATTGGTTGATCTTCAGTGTTGACATGGCTAGATATGTTTAGGGATCAATATGTTTATTTTAACATGTGAAAGGGGTCCTATATGAATTCAATAATTATTTGAGTGATTTTTTATATGAATGGATTTCATTTGGTTTTTCATAGTTTTCATCTAGACACTTTGGGTCCAGTGGTAGAAAATTTGAGTAGGTAGTTTGATGATGTCACCATTACCATGTGGGAATGAGTCAAGGGGAGTTGGTCATATGCCTATGATCATATTAGTCTATATTTATTATGCACTATATCTTAAGTCATGTATTGAATCATGGTAAAAAATATGAGGGTGAAAATTTGTCTTTTCAGTCAAAAATTATTATTTTCCCATACTTAGCCAAATTTACAAATTAGCTAGAAAGAGCTAAGTAAGCATGTTGACGAGGTCAAAATTCACATGTATAGAGGTGTCAAGACAAAATTATAATATGGTTTTGTTCATTTTTATGCCTAATTTATTTTTTTCTAGCTTTTAGATCATGCAATGTATCACATCAAAAGATATGCATATGCAAAGTTGGGCTCCCAAGTAGTTTGACTATGTTTCCCATTGTCAATTTTTCAATATGAAAAGAAGATTAGAGTAAGAATTTTGATGGTGTTATATCTTTCATGTGTGAAGGTTTCAAGATAAAATGATTATATGAGTTTGTTTAATTTTTAACATAGATGATTTGTGCTAAATTTGAGATCATGCACTAAATAATGGCAAAAGTAATGCATGCTTAAAGTTGGATTCTCAAATAGGTTTTGACATAGTTAGCTCTATGACATAAGATTTTGATAAGGTATTTCAATGGCATTGTATCTCATATGTTCAAGGGTTTTATGAGTAGTGTGTCACATGGTTGGATTATGCTATGTGAGGAGATCATTTGGTTCAAATTTGAGGTCATGCGAGTAAGCGTAGAAGAAGTTATTGAGGATCAAAAATGGCTACTCAAGTATATTGAAAGGGTCCCCATAGTCATTTTTTAAAGTGTTAAAGTTTAATCAAGATTAATGATGTGCATTACTCCAAGAAGTTAGGATGCAATGGATGAGGATAGGTGCATGATTTTTAATAATTGATCAAAGGTACATGATAATGATCCAATAGTGAGTGGGAATTTATATAGATTAATCAAATGGTGAACATTGATCATTAAAGACTGGATTGATCCATAGAGATCAATGGAGTGTATTGAGTCAACATTTTGAGATTGCATGAGATGAGGTCAAAGTGATAAAGTTTTAATGTCTGACATTAGTGGAATATGTGTTAAAGATCAAATAAGATTGAAGGTACATATAAAATCTAAGCAATGACAACACGAGATTTGAGCATTATGTTCAAAGATTAATTGTGACCGTTTGAATTCAAATATTTGAATCTAACATAGGAAAAACTAGAGCTCTATATTTCATCCATATATTTCAATAAAATTCGAATTTACTAGTGATATAAAAATAAATTATTAAGAGGAATTCAAGATGCATCTAATGAACCTAATTTGAATATTTGGAAGTAAGTACAATCATAGTTATTGATCCTAAAAATTGATTGTGTGTTTGCACCTACTCTACAATTAACCCAAGAAAGAGATCCAAGTTTGTATCAATGTTGTTTCAATGTCTCATGATGAATTATATTTTATAACATATTTTATAATATATGAGGATGCTTTATGTTTATTTTGGAGGTGTGATAAATCTATCTTGAGTATGAAAAATGCTTAAGAAGTTGATTGTGTGTTTATTTATAAGGACTGTGTACACTAATTCAGTGTTTGATTTGTTTTTGCATACACATAGGTGAACTAATTTGAGTATGACCATTTGAGGATGTTAAATGGGATATAAGGATTGGACCCATGTATTTGAAAGTGGTTCTTATTTCTTGTTCTGCTTGAGGGAGTGCTAAGGGAGTGAATGGGTTCACATGAGACCTATAAGTGCTATAAGGGCCTTATTAAAAGGTGTAGTTCCTTAAGGGTGATCCATAGATGATATGGCCAACCTATGAAGATTGTATTGAGCCATGTCTTCATGTGATATATGAATTGAGGTATAAGGCATGCCTAATGGCCAACCAAGGTAGTGATTATCAAGATTGTTCTATAAATAGTGGATCCAAAGATGATGGGTTCTAGACTTAGTGTGAGAGATTAAGGAGAGATTAGAGAGAGGATTATGTGTGTGTTTTTTGTGGAGGAAAGGATGGGTAGATTACCCTAAGTATGAGTTAAATATTATAATAGATTGAGGACTATTTGTATGACTTATTGGTCATAATTTAATTGGGAGAATAGTGCACTTGTTGTTTGAGTGTGAGTGAAGGTGAAGTGTGTTTATCAGATTTCCATCATTAGGTGTTGAAGACATCAGTGCATAAGTGGATTTTTTCAGAGGTTTTATTGTGGAAGATTAGTATCTAAGGTGATTTTAGCCTCCTTACAAGGTAAAACTTGCTAAAATTTTGGTTGTTATTGCAGCTTAGCTAGACAGCTGTGGTGGCACCTTATGGGATTGAAGTCTCACTAAATATGGATTATAGTTCCTTGATCATTTATATATGGTATAAATTAGATCTTTTTAATATAAGATATTATTCCAATTGTAGGTTCTAGTGGATTTTATTCTGTAAGAGGGGTTTTTCACGTATGTCATGTGTTATGTGATTGATCTTGCATTATCTCTCTTGATCATTACTATGAATATTATATATGCTTCATGAAATATTTTGGTATATGATTAAGTATTTATAAAGGTAAGAATTTAAGTTGGATTAATTGGGCTCACTGATTCACCCCCCTCTCATTGATTGTACCTCTAATAGTTTGTATCAAAGTAGGTCCTTTGGTAAAAGCTTAATAGCTTAAAGGTGATCAAAGGTATAATGTTTGATAAAAAGGTTATGACTTATCTTCAATATGCCTTATCAATAATTAAAGGTGTGAAGACACACATGTAAGATCTAGAGACAAAAATCAAGAATCTATAGATCATGATGAATAAAGAATAATTGGGAAGTAAATACATGACCTACTCAGATGTGTTATTATCTAAGGATAAAAAGGATTCCATCTCCACCAAAAGGGTTAAGAATGAAAATGCATTGATCAGTAATGGTCAAGAAAAAGGGAGGTCAAATATGGACTATGTCTTTAATGGGTATTGTTTTTCCTACAATCAATTTGGTCATAAATATAGGAATTGATCTCTCTTTCTCTCTAGAGATCAAAAGGGATCTCATATGCTACAATTATAACCAACAAGGTCATATAGGTAAAAACTATAGAAGAACATTTTGAAAAAAGGATATACAAGTCATTGACACCATCAAATGGTTTAAGGAGACTAAGTCTAAAGAATAAAAGAAGCCAAATTCAAGTAGACCACCAAATTAAGAGTCATTTTTTATTCAAGCATCCCTACATACTAAAGAAGATGAGAATAAGAGATGGTTCATAGATACTAGATGCTTAAATCATATGATAGGAGACAAGATCAAGGTTATCTCTCTAAAGAAGACCAACCCTGGTGTAGTAAGATTTGATGACAACAAATCTATTAATATTATTGACAAAGGTACTATGAGTTTGGATAATGGTCATATGAATACTAAGAATGTCTTATATGTAGAAGGTTTGAAACATAATTTTTCAAGTGTAAGCCAAATGTGTAAGCAAGGAAATGTTGTAACTTTTCATGATGATGTATGTGAAGTAAGAAAGGTAACATATGATATATTAGTTTTAAATATTAATAAAATAGATAACAACATGTATGTATTTCATTAATCCCAGAAGGAGAAGTGCTTCATGAGTCATCTAAAAGAATTTGGATTTAGCATAGAAGGCTTGGACATATAAATTTTGACCATATAGTAAATATTAGTTCAAAGGGGATAGTAAGGCATATGCCCAAGATTTCTAAGATTCCTCATTTTCTTTGAAAGGCATGTCTTCATGGGAAGAAAACCAAGATAATATACAATAACAAGGAATTATCCACTATAGAGCCATTAGAGTTGATCCGCTATACAATAATATGATTTTACTAGGATGTCTTGGGTATTATTTTTAAATAAAAATCATAAGATTTTGAAAACTTTTTGGCTTTTAAAGCTCTTGTGGAAAATGATAAAGGTCTAAAGATCAAGTGTGTGAGATAAGACAAAAGAGGTGAGTTTTGGTCTCATAAATTTGATGATTTCTATGATGAACATGGGATAAGAAGACAATACTCTATTGATATAACCCCACAACATAATGGTGTGGTTGAAAGGAAGAATAAGATTGTGGTTGAGATGGGTAAAATCATGATTCAAGATGTAAAAATATCAGATGGCTATTGGGAAGAGGTATCCAAGACTTTTTTATACATCCTAAACAAATGTCAAATGAAAGTAAATGGTAATAAGACTCCTTATGAGTTATGGAATAATAGAGTGGATAATGTTAAACATTTTAGAGTGTTTAGGAGTAGGTTCTTCATCAAAATAGATAAAGATAATCTTGGAAATTTTGATTCAAGATTTGATGATGACATATTTTTAGGATATTCTTCTATTAGTACTGCCTATAAATGATTCAACAAGAGACTTCACAAGATTGTTGAAAGTTTAAATGTAAGGGAACATGAGACAAGTAGAGTCAAGAAGCCAAAATTGTAGGTAAGTGACTAAACTTAGAATGTTGTTGAAAATAATATTAAGTTATTTGTTAAAATATATGATGAAGATGAAGAGGAGGAAGAAAGATAAGATACTAAGTCTTCATCTAGAAGAATTCAGAAAGATCATCCAATCTCTCATATTATTGGAAATGTTGGTGCAAGGTTGTAGACTAGAAGGAAAATGTTGATCAATAAAAATCAACAAGACTCAACTCTATTATCCATGATTGAACCCAAAATTTTTATGGAAGCTATCAAAGATGAAATTTGGAATGATGTAATGAATGAAGAAATTGGTCAAATAGAAATAAATGAAACATGGGACTTAATTCCTAGACCAAAAGATAAAAATGCGATAGGTACAAAATGGGTATTCAAAAACAAGATAAAAGGAGAATTCACAAGAAACAAAGGTATATTGGTGTTTAAAATATATGCTTAGGTTGAAGGAATATATTTTGATGAGAATTTTTCTCATGTGGCAAGGATGGAAGAAATTAAACTCTTTTTGGCTTATGCATGTTTTAAAGGTTTTAAGGTATATCAAATGGATGTGAAATTTGTATTCTTGAATTCCAACTTAGATGAAAAAGTATACATTTAGTTACCTAAAGGATACTTCACATCAAGTAATCAAGATTTTGTGTGTAAATTTAATAAGGATATGTATGGTCTTAAACAAGATCCTAGATCTTGATATGACAAGCTAGATAAGTATCTTTTGAGTCAAGGTTTTAAAAGGGGGTAACTGATAGTAATTTGTACATTAAGATAGAAGGTAATCTTCAATTTATAGTTGTTTTATATGTTGATGACATAGTTTTTGGATATGAAAATGATAAAATGAATAGATATTTTGTAGATACTATGAAGAATAAGTTTGAAATGTCAATGTTGGGAGAACAATCTTACTTCTTAGGATTATAGATTAATCAACTTGATGTAATAATT
Organism: Torreya grandis; assembly: GCA_037957365.1. Taxonomy (NCBI): domain Eukaryota; kingdom Viridiplantae; phylum Streptophyta; class Pinopsida; order Cupressales; family Taxaceae; genus Torreya; species Torreya grandis. The sequence continues at coordinate 2,960,141 of JARHVA010000727.1, read as the reverse complement.
TTCATTTCTCAAGATAAATACATCAAGGATATGCTAAGGAAGTTTGACATGATGGAGTGTAATCTAATGGGTACTCCAATGATCACAGGATGCAAGTTAATTAAATTGGATGACTCACCAAAAGTTGATCAAACTTTGTATAGATTCATGATTGGAAGTATTGTATACTCTATTGTGTCTAGGCCTGGCATCATGAAAGTAGTAGGTATTATAGGAAAGTTTTAAGCCAATCATAGAGAATCTCACTTGAAATCAACCAAAAGGATCTTGAGATATCTCAAAGGAACCATAGACTATGGTTTATGGTATCCTAGGAGTAAATAATTCTCTTTAAAATAATATACTAATGTTGATTGGCCATGATGTGTGGATGATAAGAGGAGTACCAGTGGTGGGGTCTTCTTCATGGGAGAATGTTTGGTGTCTTGTCTAAGAAAGAAGCAAGCTTTAATATCTTTATCAAATATAGAATCTGAGTATATAGTAGATGTCTCTTGTTGTACATAAGTCATGTGGATGAAACAAACTTTGTAGGATTACAAGGTAAGACAAAATGGACCTTGTCTTCTTTTTGTGACAATACTAGTGAAATTAGTATCTCAAAGAATCTTGTTATGAACTCAAAAAATAAACATGTTCTTATTATATATCATTTTTTGAGATAAAAATTGATTAATCAATGTGTCAAGTTGGAGCATGTGCCTATAAAAAAGTAGATTTCAGATATTATGACCAAACCATTGTCAAAAACTACTTTTGAGTATCTAAGATAGAGCTTGGGTGTCATTTATTTCTCTATGAATAAATAGAAGGTATTTAGTTAATGGGGAGTAACATGTTTAAAGGACTTACTATAGAGGTTTGTGAAAGAGCTATAGTACAGGGTCAAAATGGGTGTTTTTTGGGTTAAGTGAGAGTATGTTCCTATTTGGTGAGTGACATGAAGTTTTAATTGATGGTATTTATAGTAACTTGATAGAAGAGGATAGTTATCATGTGTGATGGTTCTTCATGGTGTGTGGAGATATAAAGATGATCATAAGGTACAATTGATCAAATTTCTTAAGGGAAGTCTCTTAGACATTTCTTGGTGAGTTACATCAGATTTTTGTGGTCTTGTATGTTATTTATTCATTGGTTGTAGTGCTTGATTGAAGATAATTTTGGCTTGGAGTGAGAGGAAGTTGTCAAGATAAGAAGAGGTAGGCTTATGGTAAGGGGGAGTTTGTATCATATTTCTAAGATTTTTGTTTCCTATTTTGGTAGTCTTTTCAGGTCCTCAGGATCAATGTGTGCCCACTATGTCATTGTGTCAAAGGGGGAGAAATTTCCTAATGGGGAGAAATTTCTTGTTGTAGGAGTGTTTTGAAGAGAGAGAAGGTCAGATATATATTTGTATATTGATGGGTGTTAACATCAATGACAAAGGGTAATATTTTTGGAGAGTTATGATGTTGATATCATGATGTTGTCATGGAGGTGTCTTGGTGAGTGGATGAAGTGCTTTTATTTCCTAAGTGACAATGAAAAAATGTACAATGTGCTTATTCATATATTCTTGAAGGATGATTGGTTGATATTTAGTGTTGACATGGATAGACATGTTTAGGGATCAATATGGTGATTTTAGCATGTTCAAGGTGTCTTATCACAAGTTAATAATGATTTTAATTCTTGTGTGCATGAATGGATTTGTTCTAGTTGTCCATAGTTTTCATCTAGACAATTTGGGTCTAGTGGTAGAAAAGTAGGTAATTTGATGGCATCACACTTGCCATGTGAGAATGAGTCAAGGGGAGTTGTTCATGTGGTTATGATCATAGTATTCCATAATTATTGTGTACTAGATCTCAAGTCATGTATTGAAGTGTGGTCAAATATATGAGGGTGAAAATTTGGCTTCTTAGTCAGAATTTATTATTTTCCCATACTTATCCAAATTTGTAGATTGGCCAAAAAGCGCTGAGTAAACATGTTGATGAGGTCAAAATTCATACACATGGAGGTGTTAGGACAAAATGATCACATGGGTTTGTTAATTTTATTTCCTAGTTTATTTACACTAATTTTTAGATCATGCAATGTAGTACATCAAAATATATGCATATGGAAAATTTGGATCCCAAGCAATTTGACTATGTTTTTCCAGTCAATTTTGTAATATGGAAAGAAGAGTTGAGTGATCATTTTGATGATGTTATATCTTACACATGTGAAGGTATCAATAAAAACTAATTATATGGGTTTGTTTAGTTTTGAACATAGGTGATTTTCACTAAATTTGAGATCATTTTTTGAAGCATGGAAAAAGTTATGCATGCTCAAAGTTGGATTCTCAAGTAGGCTTTGACATATTTGGCTCTATGACAGAAGATTTTGAGAAGGAATTTTAAAGGCATTATATCTCACACACATGAAAGTTCTATGAGTAGTGTGTTACATGGTTGGATTCTCCTATGTGAAGAGATCATTTGGTCCAAATTTGAGATCATGTGAGTAATCACAAAATAATTTATTGATGATAAAAATGGCTACTTAGGCATATTAAAAGGGTCCCCATACTTAGTCATTTTTGAAAGTGTTAAAGCTAAAAGAAGATCAATAGTTTGTGCTACTCTAAGAAGTTAGGATGTAATGAGATAAGAATAGGTACATGATGTTTAATTATTGATCAAAGGTACAAGATAATGATATAATAGAAAATGGGTGTTCATATAGATTGATCAAATGGAGATCATTGATCATTAAAAACCTTATTGATTTGTAGAGATTGGTGACACACATTGAGTCAACATTTTGAGGTTACACAAGATGAGGTCAAAGTGATAGAGGTTTAATGTCTTACATTGGTGAACTATGTGTTAAAGATCAAATAATATTGATGGTTGTATTCAATATGAGTAGTGAGGACACAAGATTCGAGCATTATGTTCGAAAGTTAATTGTGACTGTTTGAATTCAAATATTTGAATTTAACATAGGAAAAAATAGAGTTCTATATTTTGTCCATAACTTTTGATATAATTCAAATTTTCTGGTTTTGTAAAAACAAAAGATGAAGAGGACTATATGGCACATGTAATGAACCTAATTTGAAGATATGAAAGTAAGTACAATCAAATTTATTGAGAGTAGAAGTTGACTATGTGTTCATGCTTTTTTTTTGTAAGTGACTTGAGAAGGATATTTGAGTTTGTATTGATGTTGTTTTGATGTCTCATGATGAATTATCTATTGGAAAATTTTGTAGACTCTATGAGGATGATATGTGTGTATTTTGGATGTGTGATCAATATATCTTGAGTATGAACAATGCTTAAAAAGTTGACTATGTTCATTGATGGTGACTATGTGCACCATGTCAGTGTTTGAGTTTTCTATGCATATGTAGGGGTGAGCTAAGTTGAAAATGATCATTTTCAGATGTCAAAGGGACAATGAGTGGACCCATGTATTTTAAAGTGATCTTGTGTTCTTTTTTTGATCATGGGAGTGCTAAAGGATTTAATGGATTCACATGAGACTTATAAGGGATACAAGGGCCTTATTAACAGGTTTAGTTCCTTAAGGGTGATCCATATATGTTATGGCTGACCTATAAAGATTGTATTAAGCCATGTCTTCATTTGAGAGATGCCTTAAGGGATAAGGCATGCCTAATGGCCAACCAAGGTAGTGATTATCAAGATTTCTCTATAAATAGTGGCAACAAAGATGATGGATTTATATACTTAGTGTGAGAGATTAAGGAGAGATTAGAGAGAGGCTTCTAGGTGTGTGTATTATGGAAAAAAGGAGGGTATATTTCCCTGAGGATGATTTGAAGAGAATAACATATTGAGGATTGTCTATATCACTTGTTGGTCATAATTCAGTTGGGAGAAAAGTGCACTTGTTATTTGAGTGTGAGCGAAAGTGAAAGGTGTTTATCAAAGGTCCATAATTAGGTATTGAAAACATCAATGCATAGGTGGATGTGTTCATAGTTGTTTTTGTGAAATCTTAGAATCTAAGGTGGTTTTAGCCTCCTTACAAGGTAAAACTTGCTAATAGTATGGTTGTTGTTGCAACTCAACTAAATAAGTGTGGTAGCACCTTGTGGGATTGAAGTCTCACTAAATAGGGATTATAATTTTTTTTATCATTTATAGATGTTTTAAATTGGATCTTGTTATTATAATATAGTAGTCTAATTTTAGGTTCTAGTGGGTTTTATTCCCCAAGAGGGTTTCCCACATATGTCATGTGTTATGTGAATAATCTTGCATTGTCTCTCTTGCTCATTGTTATGAATGTTGTATATGCTTCATGAATGCTTGTGGTAGCTGATTAAGTATTTATAAAGATTAAAATTTAAGATAGATTATTTGGGCTCATTGATTCACCACCCATTTTAGTGATTATACCTCTAAAAAATTACACTTTTTATCAAATTTGATGGAATGATTTTCAAGAAAGGGCGAAAAGTATCCCATACATAAGCATTTTTAGGCTGTATCATGTCTACTATAGTAGCCACCATAAATTCCCCCATGTGCTTATTCAATAAGAGGAGGAACCTCATATTTCATAACATAGTAGAGCAAGGTACCTTCAACATTCTGATAATATAGGATGTTATATCAAAATACATACTTAAAAGCTTTTTTGTGAGTGAGAGTATTTTCATGAGAATCAAGTTTATGAGGATAAGTTTGGTGTTCCATAAATTTAATGATGTTTTTATACCACAGGCTTTGTCAAATTATGATGGCCTCAATGTAGTATATAAATAAATCTTGTGGTTTAGTATAATATAAATATTTTCTTATTTGGATAAGAAAAGTGGGATTGGTAAGAACTTGGTATAGATGAAACAAAGATGTTGAAGAAGTAATGGAATCAACAATAGAATTTTGGTCTCAAGGGATAGGATCGATGATTAAAGAAATGAAATATTTGGTGAGAATAGTTATAATTTGATGATAAAATATGATATTCTCACTTTTTCATTGGTAATCACCTTTGACTTGGTGGTAAATGAGCTAGGAATTGCCTAAAGCATGAAGGTATTGCGTATATAAATCAAGGGTGGCTTTCATGCCTAAAATTAAAGATTCATACTTAGCCATGTTTTTAGTGATATCTAATGTTAGGTGAAAATATAATGATATGATTTTTCCAACAGGGTTCATAAGGATACAAACTACCTAAGCTCCTTTAAGTCATTTAGTACCATCAAAATGAAGGTTTCAAGTATCCTTGTGTAAATCAACATTAATTTCATGAAGTTATTCAATAACAACCTTTGGTTTAGTAGTATCAAGGAGGATAGAAGATTCCTCAAGATTAATTGATTCAATATCAAGATTAAAGTTATGTAAGTAATCTTTAAGGGATATCACTTGGTTAAGACCTTAAATATAGCCTAATATTGTCATCGAGAATACTATCTTAAAGGTGGGCAGTAGCTGACATAGGAGATGTAGCAATTTGATCAATGATGATTTATCTTTTGACATCTTTTTTAATTAATAATTAGGAGATCAAATTCATTGAGAAGGACCATCAATTTTCCATGTTTGTTGCTAGGAAGAAAGGCTTTGGAGAAGAAATGATGAAAGGGATTAGAATTCATGATAACATAAGTGGTTTTATAAAGCATATAATGTAAAAGTTTTTTAATGGTAAAATATATGGTGAGGTAATCACATTAAACTTTTGTGTAACATTTCTCATAATCAATGAGGCCTTAAATGATATAATATATGGCATAATCTCTTCTAGTATCATCTTGTTAGGTAAGCATTTCTCCAACTGATATGGGTGTGAAAGAGGTATATAGGATCAAAGGTATATCATTTGAAGGGGGATGAAGATTAGGTGGGTGAAGTAATGAATATTTCATATTATCAAATGTTTCTTGATAGGTATCCATCCACTCTAAATCAATACCTTTCTTAAGAAGAGAATTGATGAAATATATGTGGTAATCCATTTTAGGGACAAATCATCTAATTTCCACAAGTTTACTGAGGTAAGTATGAATGTTTGGAATGGATCTAGGGATGGGCATGTTGATGATAAAATTAATATTGGTAGGGTCAACAACGATGCTATAGAGAAACTAAGAATCCTAATAGTTTTCTAGATGTGACACTAAAGACACATTTGTAAGTATTTAATATAACTTTTTATTTAAGAAGGTAGTCAAAGATGATGGCAAGATAAAAAAGATGAGTCTTGTAACATTTAGATTTAATAATGAGGTTATCTACATAAGTTTCTAAAATTTTGTGAATAATATCATGAAAGATACAAGTCATTACCTATTTATAGGTAGCTATAGAATTTTTGAGGCCGAAGGGAGTTTTAACATAGCAATAGGTGCCCCATTCCATGGCAAAAGTTGTCTTATGTTGGTCTTCAAGAGTAATGTGAATTTGGTTATAGATCGAGAAACCATCCATAAGAGATAACATTTCATAACTAGTTGTGGAATCAACAATGACATCTATTGAAGGTAGAGGGAAATTATCCTTGGGACAATCAAGATTAAGATTATGAAAATAAATGAAAATACAAATGACTCTAGTGACTTTTTTTTGAATAGGGACTATATTATAAACCCATTCAGAATATTCCATTGGTTTGATAAACTTATCATCAAGAAGTTTGATAATTTATTTATGGCATAAGGTGGAAACCTTGGGTGGAAATTTCTATTTCTTTTGGTGTACAAGTTTGGCATCAAGATAAGTGATGATACTATGCACCACAATGCTAATGTCAGTACTAGGCATGTCCTCATATGACCAGGCAAATATATAATGATATTTATCAAAAAATAAGCTAAATTTATTATGTTTAGTAGGTGTGAGTTTGTGATAAATTGTAATTGGTTGAGGGCATGATGGAGTACCATATTCAATGCAAGTAGTTTCTTTGATAAGTAAGAATTTACATCTTGGGAGTGATATGGTGCATTAGTTAGATAATAAATTAGATTAGATTTAGGGTTGATGCTATTGATAAAGTTTTTGAAACATGGGGATTTGTTTTTGAAGTTCTTGAATTTGTGATGTTGTCGAGGAAGTTGAGGTTCTCAGACATGAAGTAATTTAAGAAGAGATTCATCACTAGGAAAAGTGGGAATAGGTCCATAATACTCAAAATCTAATTCAAGATTGAGAATGTGATTACCATGTAAATCATATTCATAATGTATCTAATAGATGTCTTTGGCCTTAACATCTAATGTAATCTTAGGAGTAGGAGGAGTAGATTGATTAGATGAGATTGGTGTATCATTAGTTTCATTAATGGGGGAAGATTAGATGTAATGATGGGATCTATAGGTGGTAGATAAGATATAATAATTTATATTTGTTTAGAATGTAGGATTTGTTAGACCACACAAAAAGTATCAATAAGTATAAAATTAATGGGAGGTACATGACCATCAGAAGCTAATTCAAAATCCATGGAAATAGTGTGAACATATTGGTTGAGAGCATGCATTCAAGCTAAAGTTTTTTGATAATGTTGTACATCTAAGTATTAGAATTGAGCTTGAGCTATGATATAGTTATCATCATAAGTTGGAGAAATGGTACATGCTCAAGATTCTGAGGGAGTTTCAGAAGGTGAAATTCTAAGATTAGTAAACTTGCATGGAGACATGATTAGAGGATCTTAGAATAATTTAGCCACTCCATAGTCATTTCATGTGAAGGCATATTCTAGTTATGAAGGTTCTTGAGCATTGCATGGAAGGGCAAAATTAGTGATCTCATCAATGAGAATAATAGTGTGATCACAAAGTAATAAGGATGGAGGAAGCCACTCTGATATATAAGGAGGTATCTTAATAGTGTTGGAATTATGTTGCAAATCATAGGGTTCATCATCATCTAAATTAGAAAGAGTGACTTATAAATATGGATTGATGTTGATGAATTTAGGCAAGTGAGTATTATTAGAGGTAAGAATGGTAGGAATGTGATATGAAGATTTTGGATTGGGTATTTGAATACTCCAAGGGTTGGGATTGGCCTCATGCTTATACCATTTTTTGTTATGTGGGAATTTGATGCATTGGCTATCGGGAGAAGTGATGACCCTCATTCTATGAGAGCAAGGGCAACCAAAGAATATGTTATAAGATAGGGGAAAATCAAGGACTGTAAGTTTAGTTTAAATGGCCTTAGGTCTGATTGTTAGGGGAAGCCAAATACAACCAAGTGGATTTTGATTATTTTTATCAAATCTATGACATTTGAGGTGGGTTTTCTTGAGATGATCCTTATTATATCCAAGTTGTTTGATAGGCCATAAAGATGTCACATTAATACTAAACCCTTTATCAACTAAAACTTTATGAATAAGGCTAGTATTAATGTCTATTTTAATGAATAAGGGTGGATAATCAGTGTAGAAAAGGATTTCATCATTAATCATGTCCTCTTCAAGAAATTTAATGGATAGTTTAGAAAAAGGACAAATGGATTCAATGGTATGCACATTGGTAGGTTTAGGCTCAATAGAGAGTGGCTCTTCATCTATAAAAGGTGGATATTTGATTTCTTATAATTTTTTCATGAGGAACTGGTGATGACAAGAAGAAGTAAGAACTAACTCCATAAGTGGAATCTTGTAAGGCATGGATTTAAGTTCTTTGATAAAGATTCAATGGGATTTAGAAGAAGAACCAGTGCAGGTTTTAGAAGGTAAGGTAGATTTAGAAGGAATGGAAGTTATTGGGGGTTTGATAGAAGGGGGTGATTATTCATGGGCTTATAAATCTAAATGAGTCATTTTAGTATATTTGAGAAGTTTTTCTTCAAAATATGGTTTCTTAGGTTTTGTGACAAGATCTTTGTGAGCTGATTTGTGATGATAGTTAACCTTAGTTATGTTAACATATTGATATTTTTTTGTAAAATTGGTCATAGCCAGTATCAATAACATAAAGATATTTGGTATTTTTTTGATGATTAATTGTGTGAAAAAAAAATTATTAGAAGAAGATGCTTTGGGAGCTTGTCATTTTTGAGAAGTGGTGGTGTACTCTTGACAACAGAGTTGGATAATGGCTTCATGATTGAAGGAATCACCAAGCATGTAGGAGATAAAAAAAATAGTAAGCCCCTAACAAGTTTCATGGGAATGACCAATGTCAATATGGAACCAAAAAAATTGATTAAGGTCATACCATTTAAGAGGATTGTTAGGATAAGTAAAGGGTTTAGAGGATGGTAAGAATTATTCATTTACTGCACAGTGAGTAGTATGAGAGAAGATGGGGGATTGTTGTATTTGAAAACTCTAGGTTTGGTTTGAGGAATATTTATGGTGATAGCATTGGTATAAGTTTCAAAATATCCTGTAAGGAATTTGGTATTATGTTTGAATTGCTTCATGAGGAAGTCTTGACATTTGGCTTGGTTAAGATCTTTGTTAAGCATTTGAGGAGCAAAACTTCAAACCTTATATTGAAGTGGAGTCAAATCAATTATAAAGAGTTTGAACATATTATCATCAGTTATGTTATGTTCAGTGTTATAAGCTAGATATTTCCATATTTTGATAAAATCATTAGCTGATTCGATGGGAGATTTCTTAGCATTAATGTATTATCTAAGACATTTTTTGGGAAGGTCATTATGTTGAAACTCTTTAACTAAAGGATTGACTAAACCCTCAATTTGCCAAATGCAATGTTGGGGAAGTTGTTTGTACCATTATAAAACATCACCAATGAAGGTTTTAACTAGAATTTTATTTATGTCAAAAGTATTAGTTTGGATCCACTCTTTATAAAGATTGACAAATGTTATAAGAAAGGATACAGGGTCTTTATTCCCATCATACTTGATAGTTGGAGATATATTACCAATATCAAGGGACATGATGAAAGGATATCAAGGATCATTTTGGATATTTTGAAGCATTTTTTTATTCATGATAGGTTGAGGAATAACATTTCCTAAGGCATCTCTAAGAGGTGGAGGAATAAAATTTGGATTAGCTTGAGGATTTAGAATCAGAGGTTGACTAGCCATATTGATCAAATCACATTGTAATTGCATAATTTGAGAGGTGTTATAAGTTTTCATTATATTAACTTATTATATGAATTGTGTAAGATGTTTAGTCATATCAATTAGTAGTTGGTGTTTATAGTAAATCTCCCTAAATTCGTATTAGGAAGAGGGTTATTGGAAGGTGGATTACTAGTGATATTGTTTGATAGACTTGTGTCGATTGCTCCCACATTATGTTGAAAATATTGAAGATGAGAATTTTCTTGATAGGTACAAAAAGGATTAGATCCACCTAATTCATCTTGGGATATGATTTGAATGATATTACAATCCAAAAATGGAGGAGGGGAAGAGGTGCTCCAAAAGTAAGGGTTCTATTAAAAGTTAAATAAAGGGAAAAAATAATACCCCATATAATGTCTAAATGGATTTAAGTTTTACAATAAGATTTTAATAGGGGATTTCATGATATTTTAAGGAAATGAATAAAATGATAAGGAATGAGAAATAAAGAGATAAGTCATCCAAATATAAGAGCAAGGTCAGTAATCTGATACAAGCTCAACTAGGTTGATTGTTTATTGCTAAAAGGGGGAGTTGAGAAGAGTATAAAGTTGACTGGATCAACTTAGTTACATTGGATATAATGAAATTAAGTATATAAGGTTGACCAAGTTGACTTAGTACTATAACTTGATTAGTAAAAGAGAGTGAAGGGTCAACCATATCAACTAGTATTGTAGACAAGGAAAACCATAGTTTGATAAGGATACAAGGTTGCTCAGGGTGACTTAGTATTTTAACTTGGCTAGTAAAAGAGAGTACAAGGTCAACCAAGTTGACTTAGTACTGTAAACATGGAAAAACACAATCTTGTAAGAGACTATGTTGAATAGAATGATAATGTGTTTAAAATAGGGAAAGGTTTTACATTTTAATTGAAGCAAGGAATGGAAACAAACACACAAACAATTAGATCAATGAGAATGATCCAATTGGGGCACATAGCACAAAACCTTGCACCAATACTGGCCAATACAAGTTTTTGTAATACAACACATAATGATGAGAGAGTAAGTAGTCAACTAAAAATTAAATGCTAACTAAGTGATCATCCTGAGTGTTGTTAGATTATATAAAGAGTTATTTTAAATGTGATAGGGAAGTTCGCTAAAAATAAAGAAACAAAAAGCAATCTATGGATGGTTTGAGGAAATTTACACTGAAAGGGATCTATGTTGGTAATGTTAATGGTATAAAGTTAACTCAAATGATATTATATGCAAGCAATATGATTGGGTCACTACTATTTTTTGAAATAAAAATTCTTTTAAGAACAAAGTCAACCAGGTCAACTTAGTCTACTATAGAACTAAGTTGACTAGGTCAACTTAGTTTGTTGTAGGATTGCAATTTTAAGACTGTAAACTTGCATAAAATAGAATTATAATGACATACTAAAATGATAGAGAGATAGAAAGAGGAACCTTGTGGCTTGGAGGATGATGAGGATTGTAAATTTTATATTGAAGTGCCTTGATTTCTGATTTCAAGTTCAACAAACTAAGTTGATTGGTTTGACCTAGTTTTGTAAAATATTATTTGTTGTAGTAAGATAAGATGACTAAATTGACCCATTAAACTTAGTTTGTTGATCTAGATGTTGAATAGAAGACTAAGTCAACCTATTTGACTTAATTTGTTGATCTGGATGTTGACTAGAAGACTAAGTTGACATGTTCAACTTAGTTTATTGATCTAGATATTGACTGGAAGACTAAGTCAACCTATTCAAAATTGTTTGTTATTTGGGATTAAAGAATAGTATGTTGTCGACCTGTCTGATCCAGTAAATTATATTTTATGAAGACATACATATAAATAATAAATTCATTTTGATATTATTATGTGTTCAACTTGTGCATAAAATTTCTAACTATATCAACCTGGTTGACTTTGTATCACAAAAATAGAAAAATAATAAAAATGAAAGCTGAAATAAAACCTACAAGGGTTAGATTCACATCGAGTTCAAAATAATGTATGCAATAGGAAACATAGTAGATATATAAATCAATTCTAGTTTGGAGAAGATAAATCCTACTTACACTTACAATTGGGGATACATTATATAATTGGGGTCATGACCAATATGGATCCATTAAACCTAGCTAAGGTATATATTACCATAATAATATCGCTAGGGAAAGTTCCAAAGCCTCAAGTCAAGCAAAACTATGCAATAACCCTAACTAGGTCCTATGTTTTCTTATTCACTAAACTGATAATAAGTAAAGTAAAATCTAATCTAGTGCTCACCAAAGATTGTGACACAGAGTGAGGGGGGGTAATAAACACTAAAATAAAACATACATAAGAGAATCCTATTTAATTTATGTATAGGTAAAACCTTAATGCATAGATATAGTAATATTATTCAAAATCTATTACTTATGTTATTTATATATACTAAAGAGAGGAGAAATGTTAGAGATACTTACCTAGAAGATGAACCCATTGAGACTCAATATCTCCCTTGACCTAAGGTGATTTATAAGAGGTTGTTGTGATTTTTAAAGATCACTAAGAAAGTCCAAAGCATCTAATATTTTTCCACAAGACAATATTCTTTTCCAAGTAAAAACCTTAAGCTAAGACTCCTAAAGTAGAATTGTGGAAGAGAAAATTTTAAAGAAGCACAAATGAATAATTAACTCTTATTATCTCTCTAAGAATGGTGAAATGGATGTGTTTATATAGGTGGATATAACCCTAAATCCTTTTGAAATTTTAGGCTGACAAGGTTGACCCGATTGATCTAGTATTAAAATTTGAAAAAACTATGTTTATAAACTATGTCAGCCATGGACAAACTAGTTCCTAGTAAGCTTTGTAAATAACAATACAAGGTCGATGTGGCTGACATAGTCATGTAAACTACCAAAAAGAGGTTTATTTTAGGGAAAGGGCTAATGAAGATGGTAAATTACTAGAGAAAGGTGAAAAATAGGAGGCAAAACTTAGGGAAGTGGTTTTTAGGAGACAAGTGTGTAGATAACAAGTGGAAAAGGGGGACAAAAATCCTACAAAGTACCAATGGTCTACCCACCCCTTCCTTGATGTACCACTTAGGGCATGCACTCAGAGAGATTGAGACTCGATGGGTTCCTATAATATAGAAATCATTAGTAATTGATAAAGTTTAAAAATATTATGTGTATACAAACTCCTATGCATGTATAAAATTTAGTGGTTATGAAATATTTGAACATTGGAATGGATTTCTCCTTTAGGCAAATTTTAGTGTCCAATTTATAATAGTGGTTTATAAATGAACTTATATGTTTGGTTTGATAAAGTTAAGACTATTGTTGAAATTTGTTTACCTTGGATAAGTTAGTTAAAAACTATATATATATATATATATATATATATATATATATATATATATATATATATATATATATATATTTTGAACGTTGTAGTGGATTCCTCCTTTAGGCAGATTTCAGTGTCTAATTTATAATAGTGGTTTATAAATGAACTTATAAGTTTGGTTTGATAAAGTTAAGACTATTGTTGAAATTTTTTACCTTGGATAAGTTAATTAAAAACTATATTAATAATCATATATATATATACATATATATACATATATATATATATATACACACACACACACACACATATATATATACATATATACATATACATATATGTATATATATATACATAACTATACATACACACACACACACACACACACACACACACACACACATATATATATATATATTTGAACATTGGAATGGATTTCTCCTTTAGGTAGATTTCAGTGTCTAATTTATAATAGTGGTTTATAAATGAACTTATATGTTTGGTTTGATAAAGTTAAGGCTATTGTTGAAATTTTTTACCTTGGATAAGTTAATTAAAAACTATATATATATATATATATATATATATATATGTATATATATATATATGTATATATATATATATGTATATGTGTATATATATATATGTATATATATATATATATATGTATGTATATATATATATATATGCATATGTATATACATAGATATATATATATATATATATACATATATATGTGTGTATATATATATGTATATATATATATATGTATGTATATATATATGTATATATATATATACATATATATATACATACATATATATACATATATATATACATACATATATATACATACATATATATACATACATATATATACATACATGTATATGTATATGTATATGTATATGTATATATATGTATATGTATATATATATATATGTATATATATATGTATATATATATATATATGTATATATATATATATATATATATATGTATATATATATGTATATATATATATATATATATATGTATATATATATATATATATGTATATATATATATGTATATATATATATATGTATATATATATATATATATATATATATATATATATATATATATTTGAACATTGGAATGGATTTCTCCTTTAGGCAGATTTCAGTGTCTAATTTATAATAGTGGTTTATAAATGAACTTATATGTTTGGTTTGATAAATTTAAGACTATTGTTGAATTTTTTTACCTTGGATAAGTTAATTAAAAACTATATTAATAATCATATATATATATATATATATATATATATATATATATATATATATATATATATATATATATATATATATATAATAGGGGTCAACAAAAGAAATCCATAAGACATTTATGTGTGTGTGTATCCAAAAACACATATATCTATATGGACATGTGAATTTAGATGCATGTGCCTAAATAAGTTGAACTACTTGAAGATTTTAAGCTAAAGTTTTTAGAATTTTGATTATAGAGGAACAATCATTTTTTAGAAGTTTTTACTTTGTATCAATTGTATGTTTATAAAAGTGAAAATTAAATGTGTTAATATAACTAAATAGATACGCTATGTAATGGATAAATATCTGGAGCTATATTCTAGTTATGTGACACTATGTAATTATATTTATATGTGTATCATTGTGTTTATGTGGAACAAATATTGTAAGTGTATGGAACTTAAAAGGAAATTGATCATTAATGAGTTGCATGAGGAAACATGCAGTTGTGAATTAATATTAGGATAATAATTTTTAGACTATTTTAGTTGTTCTTATGTTATGAATAAATTAATAGATTTAATTAAAAGGCAATGATTACAATCAATTAGCTGGTTTTAACTATTTAGATGCATATGATAGGATATATGGGATTATATGATTTCCTTATATTCATATGTGCTATAGCATTTTTATATGGAAATATATTAATTAAATATTTTGATTTATTATTAATTATGTTTTAAATAATCTAATATTAATGACACTAAATAATTAGGTGAGATGGAATTAATGTACTTACTTAGCATCACTAATACAAAGATTTGAGGTAATCCAATTAAGATGTGTGTGTGAATTTGACTAATCTTAGAGATCTCAAAACTATATTAAATCTTTTGCCAAATTAATGTTTATGGTTAAAACATTGTCAATTCATTTATTTCATTTAATTTTCATGTTTTGTATAATATAATGTTAGAATGTATTTCTTTATGATATGTTACATGTAATAGTTATCTTCAAGCACACAGGTTCTAGATGACATTCTTGATTCACACACCATCATTATTTATCCATTTGTGAAGGGATGATCATTATCTAGTTGGGATCTTGTGTGGGGGATCTATGGTCCTTTTTTGGTGTGTAAAATCACTTGAATGATACTCTCCCTCCCTTCAAATAGTCAACTGATAGAGTTTATACTCATAAATACTTCTGGATAATAACAAGTTCATTTATACTTGTATGTTATATAGAACATAATATAACTTTTAATCTAATATTATGATATGTAATAATGTATACTTGTATTATTTTTAAAAAAAATTATAATTACAATAGATGGATATTTATTCTTGTTTTAGTTGTGACATTTACTCCATCAGTGGCTGATTTATAATTTGTGTATTCTAGTACTATTCTATGTTTTACTTGCAAAAGTAAATATGTATTCATTATAGTGATCATTAACTAAATTAATCATATGTTTAACTAATGGTTAAAGAATAGTTTATTTATTTATGGATTTAGTTAAATATCATTTGTTCTTATAATTAGTAAAGGTAATTTGTTAATGAGTTAATGATTAAAAAAATAGTTGACCTAATTCTAGTTTAACCTAGAGGGGTTGTTATATAGAAACATAAACAACTATAGGTGCATACACAACGGTATTAAATTGCTGATTTTATTTGTTTTTGAAGGGTTAAGTGTACTATCATTTTCCTCTTTCAAAGTTTAAAAATAATAACTTGCATCCCTTGTTTACATCTTAGGAAGTCACTAAAAATAAAAGGGTTTTGTTTGTAGCAATTTAGAAAGGTTGAAAAGCTAGTTTAATTTATATAAACAATAAAATCCATAAAAAGTGTTTCAATTATTATATATTAAATAATATTATCTTCTCTCATTATAATATATATATATATTAAATTTATATATTTAGTTCATTTTATACAAAAAGAAGCAAAAACATCTCATCTAGTTTTCACATAAGTAGAGCTAGGAAACAATCAACACCTTGCATAATAGCATAGGTTCCTTTTCTATCTCTTTACATATATTAAAAACATTTAAAAATGATTATTATTATTATTTTTTCATTTAATTTTATCCTTGCTATTCTTTTACTTTCAACACTTCATTTTTAGCAAACAAGCATTTACTTATACAAAACTAAGAAAAAAACAAAACCAAACAAAAATAGTGTCAAAATTCATGTTAAAAAACACAATCCATATCAAAATATTTAACAATACCTAAAATAAACCACATACCACATAAGCCTTTTCTATATGCACAAGCACCATACATCAAACTTTGCTTCAACATTCTAACAAGCATAATTTACAAGCCATTGTTTGAACAATCTCATATAATTTTCCCTACATAATTTGATATCAGCACTGAGTTGAGACATGAGGTCTTTGTATCCACACCCATTACCCACCTCAACATAGTTCCTTTAGCCACACTATAATAACAAAGATGTATCCCTAATCCACCTATCATTATCTTCCCTTACAATATGAGACACCAACACAACTTTATCCAAACTTAGTCTCTCATCCATACCTCTTTTTTATCTTTTGGTCTAGCCTCATCTTATATCATTCACATTCAGTGTATGACATTGACCAGGAAGAGTTAACATAATAGAGTATACCTTTTCTTATGAGTCATCCAACCAAATATCCCTCCTTTATTTGAACCTAATATTGAAAAATAACTCTACCTTCTTATGATATTAGTTACTAAAGGACCTTGGAGCTCTATTTTTATAAAGCTTGAAATTCTTGACAAGCATCAAGATGTTGTTGAGGTATTTTGGTTCCATCATGAGAACCCATTAACACCACCTATTCTAAATCCCATTAAACCAAATAATCAAGCAAACCTCTATCCCATCCATTACATTAGTTGCCTTGGCTAGACCTTGAGGAGTTGAGTGTATAGCTTAATATGAACTAATTTATGTGTATATAAATTGGTGAACCTAATGTGAAGAACTTCATCTATTGTGTACCCCTTTCTTCTTATTATCATTTCCTTTCCCCATCTTCCCTCCTTCCATTTTTTTTTTCAAGTATCCATATACGCATTGGATATGTCTAGACATGATATCAATGGATCTCTTAGCCTAGATGACTATAAAAGAAGTTATTTTAGCTCTAGTGACCCTTTATTGATGAGTTGGAACAATCCATATTTTGAAACTAACATAGAATAAAAATATTATTATTACTCCCTTTTGAGTAGTTAGATAAGGAGTAAGGTTTTTATTCAAAAGATATATGATGCATTTGAAACTACAAGAAATAACCATGACTCCAAGACCATGACCTCACAGGAAAATCAAAAATAACTCCTTGTATGGCCACAAAGCCATCCACAATCATGTAAATCCTAGATGTAGAAAGCATCACCAAATATGATCACTATCTAGGAAGGATCTGTCACTTAAAGGACAAGGTCAATCAGATGTAATCTACTACCCACCTCCCCATGATGAGTTAAAACACCCCTAACCCAAAACCATCAACCATAAGTACTAATTGATGTACAACCTTAAAATAACCCCTTTAGTACACCCCATCTCATGTATCCACCCATCTCACTATGGATACCCATGGGCCTAATACCAGTGCTGGCCCAAACCAACTCATTAACACCCTGGTGGGTTGTATCCATGAACTAGGAAACAATCAACAAGATCTAAGTTAAGGGTTAGGTATAAGCCCCCCATAAAAACTCATTCCTCATCTTCCCCCATCTAAATATTAACTTGCACAACATCAAAAAAACAAATTTATGTGCCCCCAACACTAAAGGAGTATGTACCACAATAAAACCATGTCTCTCACCAATTCCTAGGAGATATCCTTACTCATGGGGTCCCCAAACTTGATGCCTCAAATACCTATTCACCTTATCAAATACCTATTCAAACTTTATAAGGGAGTGTATACACGTACACTCCACCATTAAAAAACTATGCAGTAAACAACAAATCATTAGTCTCCACACCTCCAAGCTAGGTTTTGTAGACACTCTTTTTTTGCCACTTATATGTCTAAATAGAAATTAGACTAATTTATTAAAAATAATGCAAATTAAGCCTATAAATCATTTTTCATCCCTAATTTTTTCACACATCTGACATAAGTGACCTAAATCATGTCAATGCATCTCTAATTGGGGCATTATCCTATGTGCAATAATAACCTCTCTTTGATTCATCCCTAGTCAAATTATGACCTTATAAATTGACATTTTCAACCATGTGTGAGGGACAACATGTCAAAATTCATAAATTGTAATAAAACTAATCATAATAACTTAGTTGATTAAATTTAATTAAATGGTTAGTTAAAATATCCATGGAGAATTAATGAATGTTTATTTTTAAAAATTCATAAATTCAATAAAAATATCTAAAAAGGAGATATTATTCCAAGTTATCAAGCCACTTGCAAATATAAAAAAATATCAAGAATTAGGTGAAAGACATAATCATTCTTGACTCATGTCTCTCACATGGCCCTTTGATTTTCATCCTTTAATCTTGATCTTAATATATATTATCACAATTAAATTGATTTTTGGCCACACATCTTGATCTTGAGATGTAGGGTCATAAATCATTCTCCTCATTTATAAAAAATATAAATACAAGTGTCATGACCATTCTTAAAAAAGCTCTCAAGCCAATGTTATGATCTCAGATTGATTAAAGAGAAGCTTCACATAACCATACATACCAAGTCAATTACCAAAGTGGACAAGGGGAAATTATGCAAGAGCACCATTGACAAAGAATCCATTGTCCACAATCTGAGAAAGTCAAATAACTCAACAAGCAATTTGGAGATACAAGGAAGTTAAAAGTGTCTTATATTCTAGTTGTGCTTTATTTTATTCTTTTTATTTTTGCTCCCCCAAGTATCTAGGCTTAGGAATGTTTTGTCTTAATCTTGTCTTTTGGATGTTTTATTTTACTAACAAGTGACTAATGCATTTTACCTTAGATTCCTTGCATACATAATGGAACATCCTATGGGACAACTCTTCATGAGCTCACACCCCACAAAATTGTCTTATTCTTAGTCTCTTATTCTGATTTTTTTAGTTTTTTTTTGTTGCTAAAAAATGGCCCATAAAGTATTCATAACATTTTATGTATTATTTTTTTAGGGATGCATGTAATTTTATAATTAAAATGCTCTAAAATTTTTCAAAAAAACTAGTTATAGTTTTGTAATTATCATCAAATTAGCATTTGCCACTTTCGTTTTATGGTTTTATGCTAAAAAATAGATAATATAGAGCTCATAACATTTGCTTTATTCCCTTTTTTGATCTAAAATTTTATAGATATGTGCAAATTTTGACCTATGAAAAATTTCAAAATATTAGTGAACAATTGATGAATATTTTAGAAGTTATGGTCAAAACACTGATTGATGGTTTTTATCCCTTTTTATGTTTAACTTTGATTTCTTAGGTTGCCTTTGATTTCTTGAGCCAATCAAACTTATAAAAAGTTTTTTTTAGGATCTTAAAGCAATAAGAAACTAGTTTCACATTTATTTTGGTGCTTTAAAAACTTCTAAACAGCTTTCAAGTTTTTACAAAGGCCAAAAATTCATTCACATCTTGATTGGTTCTTTTAAAATGAACATCCATCTTAGATTAGAGATCTTAAGAGATTTTTTTTAAATTTTTTGTTATTTATTTGTTAGCTAAATTTAAAAGTTTGTAAACTTAATTTATTTGTATCAAATTGAACTTAGCATGTATGATCTTCCCCTATCCCCTATAGGGAACTCGAGTGACCAAAATCACTTTGTTTATTACCTTGTTTGCTTAGATAAAAATGGAAGGAATGTTATGTAGGCCTTCCCCAAACTCTGAGTGACATGGGTGATCCAAAAACACCTCTAAATTCCTTCCCATTTCCATTTTATTTTCTTACATTTGTCTTGTGAGTAAGAGCTCACTTCTCCCTCAAAATTTCTTTAGGGGTGTGTTGACCTGGAGCTTCATCACCCAGCATCATACCAACCCCACTCCATGGTAGAATATAAAAATCAAGTCATGTGATACTAGGATTGCCATGGGGCTTAGTAGCTAGCCTCTCTAATCCTAATGAAAACCTAGGTTAAGTCTTGGTAAACATTAGATTCTACTAAGTAGTACATTGATATAATTTTTATACAAAGGAATGGACCCTTGCATAGTAAGTTAGTAAATATGAACCTAATTGACATGATTTCACTCTTGTGTTATCCACACTTAGGACCATATAGTATACATAAAATTTATAGATTATAGATAAAGCCCCACTTATTGTATAATTTCATGTCAAATGTTGAGTGATCCTCACTCTAAATTTGTGCCACATATCAATGCTTGAGAGACAAAGGGGGCATAAAAAATCTTCCTACACCTATACTTTATTTTATGTATTAACACTTAATTCTTCACAAGCATTGGCATATCAATGGAAACTTTGCTTGAAGCTACACACACCCATATTAGTTATAAGGAATAAGATGAGCCATTTGTACTACTTATATTTTTATTTAATTTTCATGTGTATTTTTAAACTAAAACTATTTGTTTATATTATCACATCAAAACAAGTACAAAACATTCATGTTGTTTTCACACCATTTTATCCTAAGAGGTGTTTCTCTATCTATTTTTAGTCATTCTCTTTTTTTATTTAGAGTTTTTATTTCAATAATTTCTTGTGTGTCACTTGTTTAAATGGGATGTCATTACACTTCTTGATTCATCTCAAAACTTTACCTTGGAATTTTGAGTTTAAAACCATTTTTATTTCATTTATTTTAAGGAGCATCATTATGCTACTTAAATCATTTCAAACCAAATGTCACTTTTGAAACCAAGTTACAAACCACTATTGTACCTCTCTTATTTTAAATGTGTGGTTATGCTACCCATTTTGGTCTAGCCTCTTTGCCTTAGAACCTTTGAGTCTTTTCACATTCAATTTGAAACTCAACCTTTTGAAGTACAAATCCTAAATTAATTAGGTTCATACTAAAGCCTCATCTAATTTGGGCTTATGTTGTCTACCTTTTATGTTTGGATTGTGTTATTTGGTTTGATTTCCTATTTGAGCATCTCTACATTGATAGGTATAAAATAATTATTCAAAATGATCAATTTTTGTTCTTTTATTCTATTCTTCATTCCATGTTCTCCTAGTTTTGGGTGAACTACATTGCCCTGAGGTCCATTTAGACTCTCTATGTAACACTTAGATACATGTTGTATCTCAGGTCAACTCGACCACCTTTATTCTTTCAAAATTTTCTTTCATCACTTTGTACATCCTCATATGCCAGTTATTTTGGGCTTCTTCAGTCATTATACCATCATTTTTAATTTGTGTTTTGTGTTATTGTTTGATTTTTGTGTTTTTAAGTCTAGCCTTATTTTTAGTATGATTATAATTACCTTTAGGTAAATAATTGTTATCTCTTGATCCGAGTTCATAATTATTCTAATTTGTTTAAACACTCTTGCTATTGATTATAACCACTTATGTGAAAATTAATACTCTAGACACAAATGAGTTTAAGCCGTTATGTTATTTTTGATGCTAATTATAACTGCCTTTGGGAAAATCAGTATCATTTTATGAGGCTAGTCTCCCATTTGTTTTTTTTACTTTTGCTTAATTTAGATGTTACCCCTTTGTCTCTTTTGTAGATCCAAAGGTCCTTTATTTTTAGATCTTAGTTTTTTTCTACCTTTAGACCCTTTGTTTTTCATGAGACCTATATATATATTCGCACATGCCTTATTACACATGTATCAGGACTATATATAATCTAGACTATGATAAATTCATGACAAAAATCACTTTTGTTCAAGAGTTATATGATGATGTAGCATATGAAATGTATTCCTATCTATATTATAATATTTCCTAAGTTGAACAAAGGCATGAAACTTTTATTCAATAGTCATATGATAATGTGAATTATGAGATGGATCTTGTTCTATCTTATAACATTATAGACATTGAATAAAGGCACAACCCTTTTGTTCAATATTTGTATAATGATGTCACTTATGATATGGATCCCTATGCATATTATAACATTCCATATATTGAACAAAGGCATGACCCTTTAGCATAGTATTTGGTGTCATTACCTTCTTATCTAGGAACTTATCCTTTGGCCTATGTTAGCAAACAAGCTCTACAAAACCCAAGGATTACCATTCTAGGCCCTTGTCCTTTGGCCTATTTTAGTAACCAAGCTCTACAATGCACATTCATTACCATTTTAGGACCTCATACTTTAGCATTCATTAGCAACCAAACTCTATAACACCCAAAGATTACCATTCCATGCCCTCATCTTTTGCCCTACATTAGTAACGAAGATCTATAGTGCCCATTCATTACCATTCTAGTCCCTTCCAAGTTTGGTAGCACATTATCTCAAAAAATTTGTGCAATTACAACTAAATGGATCATAGCTACCATCTTAGACCCATAACAAATCTTTGTTGAGTCTATCATAGATGAGTCTATTTGCAAAGAGCTCATTATTGAAGCAAAGGTCATCCTTCATCCATTACCAACCTTTACCTACTTGATAAAATCCAAGATTGTCTTTAAGCCACAATAAAGCTAATCATTACCTCCCTAAGAGCCATCTTTTAAAGACCAACATGTGTCCAGATCTGAAATATTGTAACAAATTGTAATCTAAGGCTATGAGAACTAACCAATCTATATTTTTTTTTTGAAAAACCTATTTGTGATGAGTTAACTAGTGTTGAATAACCCTTTGACCATTTTTTTATTTTTAAGGAGCCTCATTTTGATAAGCCAGTCTCTATGGAGTAACCTATTGATCATTTCCCTTTTATTGAGAAGCCTCACTTTGACAAGCCAATATTTATGGAGTCTTTCTTAGCTAAGCCTATTTATAAGTATCCCATTGTTTAATCTCAGGTAATTACTCATAAAATACCAAAAATTCAACATAACATCTTTACTATAACACCAAATGAAGAATCAACACTAAACTTAGGTTTAATTTTTGAACCAATATCAAATTTACTGTCATAAGTAGATCAATATTAGTCTCAACATCGAATTTAGATCCCCTTGAATCAAACTCAAATTTAGAATTAGAATACATTCTTGGTTGTTACAACATTGGTTAAACATGCCTTGTAGATCAATTTGAATACATTTATGATCCTTCCATAGTTTTTGAGGATGATTACTGTAGCATCAACATATGTTATCCTAGTATTCTCTATGAGGATTGTGTTGCCTCTTCCCATTATATTACCATTCCAATTTTCATTAACACGTAAAAACATAGCCATTATATTAACATTCCACATCCCATAATTGTCAATTGGGATCAATAGAATCACACCCTATTGAACTACATCCATGGTGACATATCAGCTATAGAATATCAAGGGGACAAAGATCACATTCACATATAAAAAGAAAAATATCCTAGTAAAACATATTTAGATTTTCTAGGGGGAAATCAAAGTCTAAATTCAACATCTTCTAGTGAAACTTTGTTTCAGGTGCTACAAGATAATCAAAGTCAAAATTTAAGGTTCCTTAGTGAAACCATATCAAAGGCATTATGGGATAATCCAAACAAATTTATTGGTGAAAACCTCTTTGAGGTGCCAATATTTGAGCACAACAGTTCTTTAATGGTTAATGAAGACATTATTAAAGATAACATTAGTAAAACTTCCATTATACATCATAATCTCTTGGAAACATCTCTCAGGCCCAAACAATAGAAAAATCTTGTGGTCCTATCGACAACATATTTAAAATTATTTGGCCCTACCACAACCAAAACTATGTCGAATATAGAATCAAAAACATTGTATGTGCCTAAAAATCCTGATCTTCATTTATTTCTCAGCCATTATACATTATATTATGATCCATCTCCCCATTTCTAGATCAGACCTTTTGGCTAATGTTTATCCATATTTACCATCCCTGGATAAACTTTCCTTTATATAGGCTATGAAGACATCTTGTCTCAAAGTTTGGAGGAAACAAAATCAATGACCAACAAAGATCACAATGGCATTATTAGAGATCAAATCATCAGAAGGTTCTTGACAAAATAGTTATTTATAATGTAACATTCCCATAAGGATTTACTAAAATAGAATAATATTTAAAAAAAAATTATATTCCATGTATTGTTTCATTAGATTACACCATGAGAATATAATTAGTGATCTTAGGATATATAATAAGTATGTTAACCATAAAATAAACATGTAACTCTGATTAGTTATTGATCACTAGCATCACATGAAATATAACATAATTACATATATGAAGTAATTACATATTTCTAGCCACAGCTAGTATAATAATAAATCCATTTTTGTCAATGTACAATGAGTAATTAATTACATTTCAAAAATAATATAATTTTTTTAATAATAAACACAATATAAGATAAACTCTATAGAGCATGATTCTTACAAACTCTAGTATCTTTGATGATCTCAAGTGTAGTCTCCAAATAAATACTATTGTATGGAGGGAAAGCATCATCTGAGCATTTTTTCACACCAACAATGAACCATTGATCCCCTGTATAATCTCCCAATCATGTAATGGCCCTCCTTTCATGGAAGGATAGATAGTTATGGTGTGGTAATCCAAAGGGATAAACTAGTACCCATGTGTTGTAAGATTTATAATACATGATGTGTACCAAAAAGAAAATAAAATTTAACATGATTTCACACAAACATGTAAATCATACATATGAAATGAGAATGTCTAACAAAACATTATTTTGGCTAAAGTTTTCAATAGTTATTGATCTCTAGTGAAGTCTATCTCACTACTTAGTACTAGCAATGTGAGATTTTATTAATATAAATATAACCACTATATTCATACATATTACTTCCTATTATTAGGCATAAAATATGCTAAATAAATGAATAATTAAAATAGATACATTTAGTCCATCAGACATATGAATGAATCTCAACTGTATTATTTATGACATAAATAATAAGCATAACAAGTATAGTTTATACTAATCAGTTATAATATATATTTAGACTGCATGTTTTTAATTTGCATAGGTAAACTCAAATGTAGTACATTCTAAGATAAACAAAAATATCATAGTCTGATATTTTTATGTACACATTACCTAATTACAAACAGCTAGTCATAATAGTTTTAGAGAATCAAATAACTCATAATCTAAGTCATATATTGCATGAACATAATATTTCATTTATATGTATTATTATGTTCTTAGGAGACTGTATGCATATATTTATAGTTTCCTATCCCTCAATATCCTATGACTTATTTTTAAAAATCAATAAAACTATAGATATAAGCACACCTCCCACAGTACTAATATATTTATACAAGTATCTAAGTTATCATATAGATATATTTCATATCTTTATACACCTTTAACATACATGTATATTATGAGAATCATAATAAATACGTTCACATATATAATTAATGATTTGTTATATTAATAGTCATGTTCCATTTTCTATTAAAAAAATTATAACTAAAACAAACCATTTAGTTTACCCATTCATAGAATAATAATCAAGTTCTATCACCAGAATTCAACATTTTATATATATGGTAATTCCAATTAAAATCTAACTAAAATATAACACTCTATTTTTCCCCAATTTGGGTCTTAAACTAAATAACCTTCTTGAATTATTGATAAATAGAGTGCTATGCTAAATAGCCTATTCACATTTATATTTTGATTTGTTTATCTTATGTAGGATTTTATACTTTCTTGAGTTTCATAAGTGTCAAATAAATCAACTCAACACCAATTTTATAACAAAATTTTACATAGTTCAAACTCATATTCGAACCCTAAAATAGTCAATGTACTTAGTTCACCTATATCAACACAAATTTGACTATGTTGACTTCCTTATATATATAACTTAAATGCTTAAAGACTCCAAACACACTATAGGTTTTACTCTTAATATATTCTCACATAAATTATATATAAGCCATACACCTTGTATAGGTATGTATGTGGAAATCCATACATTCTATTTCTAAATTTGACACCATTTTCGACTATATGTATATACTATTTATGATCCAAATAACTTATATAGTATCCTCTCATAGCAAAAAATTATTTACTAAGAATACAGAGTCATTATATAAATTAACCACTCACTATTTTCACTTAATAATAGTTCCTTATATTTTCCTTCAACCCAAACATAACTAACACAGTTCATAATTCTATATATTTTCACTATTTGAATGACAAGTATACCTATAGTTCACTATTTGAATAACAACTTACTCACAATTTCTACTTATGTAATCTTAGGATTTCATGTATTATATACATACACAATCCATATATTTTCATAGTTTTAATGACAATACACATAGTCCTATTTATATGTATAACAAATGCTTAAATGATTTAAGAAATACATAGAATATATATGTCAATTCATTTTTTCCTCAATTTACTCAAACTTGGCATTTTTACCCTTACTTGATAAATTCAATTACACATATAGTCACACACACACACACACACACACACTTATCATGTCTTCTTATTCCTATAGCATGTTTTCTTATTCCTATTGGAGCATGTGTTCTTATTCCTATTTGAGTATGTGTTCTTATTCCTATTTGAGCATGTGTTCTTATTCCTATTTGAGTGAGTGTGTGTGTGTGTGTGTGTGTGTGTGTGTGTGTGTGTGTGTGTGTGTGTGTGTGTGTGTGTGTGTGTGTGTGTGTGTGTGTGTGTGTGTGTGTGTGTGTGTGTGTGTGTGTGTGTGTGTGTGTGTGTGTAATTTGTTTGAGATTAAATCTCAGTCATTGTAAAACCATTGGATAAACCCTATTGTTCTTTAACTTGGGAATATTTCCAATATAGCAAGAAAATCCTTTTAACCCTTTGGTTTAACACACAAACAAATTTAGGTTTCACTCATAGGGATTTAGAGGATAATGACCTAGCTATATGGATGGCTAAGCCATACATAGGGCTAAGCTTAGACCTATTTAAAAACACATCATTTTATAACCTAAGAACTAAATCTATACACAAAATTATTTAAGAAATAGAAAAACAACATCACCAACCTCTTAATTTCTTCTAATTTACAATTATATGAACCAATTTTTTTTCCTTCATTCTGTTATTTCTCTTCTCCTATTAGTGTCATCCATTCTCTTCTCTCACTCCCTTCTTATCATAATTTTCCATTTCTATTTTTACATTAAAGATTGAATGTAATTTTTAGCTCATAGCTCATAGTTTTCCATACATAATCTGACTTATCCATTCCAAACTAAAACTAAACATAGTTAACTCCATTTTGACTAAATAATGAAAAGCCCTAATTTATATTGAACCTTTCCCTAATTCCTTTAATCATTATTTTTTTATTCAAAATATTTGCATGATCAACCATTGTTACATGCCTATGTATCACCTCGCAAAATTCCACTTTTAACATTATTCCACAATGATAACTAACACTTGAACATTACCATAGTTTATGCATGATAATAAAGACTAGGTTGGTAAAGATAAAAACATCATGAATTTAATAATAATGAGACTAATATAAAGTCAATTATCTTCTTTTAACTATAATGGTAAATCAGACAACCATTATGCCATATGTAATAGTATTATAATATCATAATCATTGTGTTGTTACTATGTTGCATATAATATACTATGTCTTTTGTTATCCATATATGTTAATGCATTAAGCCATATAATTATATTACCCAAATATCTTAATGATAACTGGTAATGTTCTAAATATTACAAAGACATTATGGCTAGTCTATAGAATATAATAACCGAATACTATTCATGTAGATTTATGTTCTCGTAAGTATTAACAATCATGAATACAATAACAAGACATAATCATACAGTAATATTATACACTAAATATATGTATAATATACATAATGCAATCACATAAGATTGATTACATATAATCATTAAAATAAACTAAGATACCACTAATAATTTATCTAAATGTAGATAACCTCAAAAATGTACTAACACTAACAATTCAAATAATGAACATAATGTGTACTATCCAATATGGTGTATACATGGGTTTTAGTCATTCCTTTGTCATCCCCCAACACCTCCATCTATGTCATCCTATCTGATGATGCTCTCCCTTCATCATGCTTTGAGGGATGAAACTCTCCAGCATCCAACTCACGACAAGAAGGTAGTTATCCCATATCATCATAATAGACATATACATATATGCATGCATACATATATACATACAAACATACATACATACATAAAATTATTATAAAAATAAATTAACATGATCATAATGTAAAGAATATACAATACAACTAATTCATAGCAATTTAATCATGTAATCAAAGAAACATACAACTATCCCATAACAACATATGACTTATAACTTAGGTAAAAATCAATTAATCAATTTAACAACCATAATAATCCATAGATAATCAAGTAAATTATCTTAGTGAGAAATTGGAATGTCAAATCCTTCCTCCCTAAAGCTGATCATCAGCCTGATGACACTTATTCAAATGATAGTTCTAAATAAAAAACATTATTTAGAAAAAAAATTAACATAGTATGAAGCATAAAATCATGCAAACAAATGTGGAAATAACATGTATAACTCATCATAGTCCTCCCAAATAACACTATCCTTATAGTATTGATCTTAAAATATTTTTCACTATGACACTTATCTATTATGAAAATGAATTTTATGAGTGTCAATTAATCTGGTTGGTTGTACCATGAACACCCTGGGATCTAGATTTTGCAAAGCAGTCCAATCCAACACATGTGAAGGATTAGCTATATACTTTTTAAGATAAGATACATGAAAGACATGAAATAGAGATAGGGCTAGTGGTAATATAATA
Organism: Torreya grandis; assembly: GCA_037957365.1. Taxonomy (NCBI): domain Eukaryota; kingdom Viridiplantae; phylum Streptophyta; class Pinopsida; order Cupressales; family Taxaceae; genus Torreya; species Torreya grandis. The sequence continues at coordinate 2,930,478 of JARHVA010000727.1, read as the reverse complement.
TTATACTCTATAGAATTGACCACTTTTAAAACCTCAAGGGGTCCCACATATCTCAGTGAAATTTTCATTGACTTCCTAAATTTAATCAAGCTTTTCTATGAATTAACTTATAAGAACACTTTATCACCTACTAAAAATTGCATAGCTATTCTCTTTATATCATCATAAGTATTTTTCCTATCATTGGCTTCACCAATATCTGCCTAATTGATCTAACTTGATCTTCCATTTTTGAAAGTATCTTAGGTCCGAAGACTACCCTATATTTTAACCTATCCCAATTGATTGGTGTCCTAAACCTTATTCCATACAATGCTTCAAACAATTCCATATTTAAAGTAGATTAGTATGAATTATTATAATCAAAATCAACCAATGGAAGGTATTCCTCCCACTTGTATTGCTGATCCATGTAATACATATGAAGGATATCCTTTAACATCTGATTAACTCTCTTAGTTTAACCGTTAATTTGTGGGTGATATGCAGTACTGAAGTTTAGTTACATACCCAATGTTGAATTTATAGTTAAAAAAAACTTAAACATCATCCTTAGATCATGATTTTAAATTATCTTCTCTAGAAACCCATATAATCGATACATTTCCTTTATAAATCTCTTCATAAGAATAGGTGCATCATTTATCAAATTGCCTAGTATAAAATGTATTACCTTGGTTAGTTTTTCAACTATAAACAAGATCATGTCATGCTTATTTCATGACAATGGTAAACCTTAGACAAATTCAATACTAATCACCTACCACTTCCATTCTAGTATGTCATGTGGATACAAAAATCCAATTGAATACACATGTTCAACTTTCACACACTGGCATTCTAGAAAACATGACACAAAGTTAATTGTGTCTTTATTGATTACCTTCTAGAAATAAAGTTTTCTAATCTCTACCATAAACTTGGTTACTCCTATATGTCTTGAATATGGGGCATAGTGTAGTTCTCTTAGCACTATTATCCTTAGATTCTCCCTATCTAGTACATACATCCTTTCATTTTATTAAAAAATACCATCATTATCAATTATGTAACCTTTATACCTAGGATTATGACCATTATCAAGCAATGTTTTCCTAACTTGATCACATAATTCATCTCCTAATAAGAATTTGATCAATCAATCACTGAAAGTACTCCCAATAGTATCCACAACTGTTATGTATCTCCTACAACTTAAAGCATCAACTAATCTATTTTCTTTGCCTTTGATGCAATTGATATCAAGGTCATAGTTGGATAAAAACTCTAACCAAATTCTCTGATGATCATTTAGATTTGATTGGGTAAAGATGTATTTGAGTTCAGAGTTATCAGTCTTGAGTTTAAATGGTTTTCCCAACAAGTAATGCCTCTAAACTTATAAAGCATGTACATTTATTGCAAGCTCTAGGGCATGAGGGGAATAGTTCACCTCATAAGTCTTTATCTTCCTAGATTGATAGGTTACCACTACACCATTTTGCATAAGGACTCCTCCTAATCCATCCCCAGACACATTTTTAATCATCAAAAATTAACCATTGGGATCAGGGACTCTTAGCACTGGTGGTGAAGTAAGCCTTCTTTTTAATTCATTAAAATCTACTTCACATTTATCTAAACAAAGAAAAATTTAATTCTTTTTTTGTAGAGAGGTAATCATATTAGTTATCTTATAAAAAAATAGAACAAATTCCCTATAATAATATCTCACTAATTCCATGAAACTCCTTACCTCATGGACATTCTTTGGTTTTGGACACTCCATAATGTCTCTTATCTTTGTTAGGTCTACTAAAATACTATCCACTGAGATAATATGCCCTAGATATTACACTCTCTTTTGAAAAAATCCACACTTGGACAACTTACTGTACAACTTGTGCTTTCACAAATATTACAAAACTAGTTCTAGATGTTGAATATGCTCTTCTTCATCCTTAAAATTTATAAGAATGTCATCTAAAAATGCCAAAATAGAATGATCTAGATAATATTTAAACACATTATTCATGAGATTCATGAATGTTACAAGAGCATTCATTAACCTAAATTGTAATATTATAAACTTGTAGTACCCATATCAAGTTTTAAATGTTGTCTTTATAATAACCTCATACTTTATCCTTAATTGATGATATCCTACTCTAAAATAAATCTTATAAAAGACTGTTTCTCCTCACATGTAATAAAAATATCATCTATTCGAGGTAGTGAATACCTATTTTTGATAGTCACTTTATTCTACATTCTATAATCAATACAAAGTTAAAGAGTACCATCCTTATTATTGACAAAGATAATTGGTGCACCCCATGGTGGCATACTTGGTTTGATCAAACCTTTGGACAATAACTCATGGATTTGAGCCTTCAATTCAACTAATTAGATGGTTGTCATTCTATATGATTCCTTAGACTAAGGTTTTGATCCTGGTATGATATCAACTAAGAAATCAAACTCTCATTTAGGAGGTAATCCTAGAAATTCCTCTAGAAACACATCATGAAAATTCATAAGGAACCATTAATATTCAATTTATGGTTCCTTATATTCATCCATTTCATTTATATTTATGATAGATGTTTGGGATCCTTTTTTTATCCTTCCTAAATTGCATTGAAAAAATATGCCTAAGACTTAACTCCATTTTCTCACCCTGAATTTGTGTATGATTTCCAAAATAATCTAGACACTCAACCTTATTCAGATAGTATTCAACCTTGTATTTATGATTTTCAATCCAGTTGAACCCTAGGATCACATCATATGGACTTAGTGGTTTTGTATAAAGATCCATTACTATTGTCAATTTGGGCAACCTAATCTCTGCTTCAACTAAACACTTGTCAACTTTAAAGAATCATTCCAATATTATACTAACCATACATTTACCATCAATTCAAATTTTCTAGATAACTTATTTATAATTATATGAGTTATAAAACATTTTGTATCCTTTATATCTATCAACATGGAAACTAGATGTTCAAACAAAATACTTGACAATTCTATGGGTGCAGGTTAGAATTTAGCTTATTAATTATCAACTACCATATGAATACATTATTGAAAATTTTATTTATAAGGAGTAAAACCTTTATTCCTTGACTTATCATAGGTACACTCATTCATAAAATGGTTACCTCCATAAATGAAGCAACCTCTAGGTGGTCCCTCCCTATCAAACTATTAGTTTCCCTTAAAAATACCTTTAAAAGAATCACCCAATTTCATGTTAATTGAACCACTATTTAATCTAGTATTATGAATCTTTAAATTACCTTTATCTTTTCCACTCCTCTGCTTCCATTTCTTCTTTTTTAAGGTTGGCTTAGAACTTCCAAACTTTTTGTTAAACTTATCTCTAAATTGAGCAAGAGATTTTAAATTTTGTTCTTATTTGATTGCTTTCTGAAAGACTTGGTCCATGGTAGATGGTCCATGAATTTACATATATCAACCAATATAATATTATAATCCCATGATGGACTTCTTAATCATGAACCTCTCATCTACCTAATACTGAGGTACATATTTCAAAATCTTGGTGAATTATTCATAGTACTCATTCATTGATAGGTTTTCTTACTTTAAATTATGAAAATATATAATATTTTATCTAAAATATAATTATGGAAGCCACTCTAATATTAATAGTGTAAAAATTATACCCATGTACTAGTGGTTGAGTTAAGATTCATTTCCAACTTTTGTTTGCTCCACCATATAGCTTCTTCACTAGCCAACTGATAAGCTCCCCAAACTAGTTTGGTGACCTCAAATTAGTTTCAAATATCAAAATACTTATCCATCTCAATCAACCATGATTCAAATATATTTTCCATAATTTTTCCATCAAACTTAGGTGGATTCATCTTTTTCATATCTCTAGTTAATTTTGTAGCTACACGTGATCTCGCATCCTAAGTACTTCCTCATGTTTTTTATCGTGATGAATTTTTTACTCAATAGGATTATATTTAGGCACATACTAATGGGATTCCTCCTCATTTACATGAATTTATTATTCTAGGGCTATAATTTGGTCCCTAGTCTCATTCATGGCTGCAAAAATCTGATCCAACTTTGTTGTTTGTTCAATGGTAAATTGATTAGGATCAAATGGAGAGTTATTATCATTGATATTTGAAAGACCCTCTCCAAATGATATAGATTGAACCATTATACTTTTTTTTATTATAAGGATATAAAAACATTAGTGGACTCATTAAGTCATAAATTTTGATCCATAACTTTGATACGATAATGTAACATCCACACTAGGATATACTAGAATAACACAAAATTTTTTAAAATTATATTCCACATATTCTTTCATTATATTACACCACAAGAATATAATTAGTGATCTTAGTATACATAATAAGTATGTTAACCATAAAATAAACATGCACCTCTTATTAGTTACTAATCACTAGCATCATAAATAATAAAACATAATTGCATATAAAAAGTAATTACATATTTCCAATCATGGCTGGTATAATAATACATCCATTGTTATCAATGTATAATGCGTAATTAATTATAATAAATGATATAATGTTTTCAATAATAAATACAATATAATGTATAAGGTTTTATAGAGCATGAGTCTCACAAACTCCAATATATTTGATAATCTCAAGTGTAGTATCCAAATAAGTATTTTTGTGGAAAGGAGAGCATCATCCAAGAACTTTTTCACACCAACCATAAGCCATAGATCTTCTCCACAATCCTCCAATCATGGAATGTCCCTCCCTTCATGGATGGGTAGATAGTGATGGTGTAGGAATCTAGAGAGATAAGCTAATACCTATGTACTATAAGATTTGTAATACATGATGTGTACTATAAATAAAATATGTTCTAACATGATATCTCACAAACATGTAAATCATAAATATGAAATGATAATGTCTAACTAATAATTACTTTGGCCAAAGTTTTCAATAGTTATTAATCTCTAGGATCAGTCAAATTCATACACACCACTTGATCAGATTACCTTCATCTTGCATTGTTGATGCTAAGTAAGCTAGTGAAGTCTATCTCACTGCTTAGTACTAGTAATATGATATTTGGTTAATATAAATATAACCAATAAATTCATATATATTACTTCCTATTAGTAGGCATAAAACATGCTAAATACAATAATAATCAAAATATATACATTTAGTCTGTCAAATGTATGAATGAATCTCAACTATATTATTTATCATATAAATAATAAGCATAACAAGTATAGTTTATACCAACCAAGTATAATATATATTTAGACTTCATGTTTGTAATATTCATATGTAAATTAAAATGCAGTACATTCTAAGATAAATAATAATATCATTATTTAATATTTTTTTGTACACATTACCCAATTACAAATAACTAGTCATAATAATTTTAGAGAATTAAATAACTCATAATCCAAGTCATATCTTACAGGAACATAATCTTTCATTTATACAT